>JAMKCH010001282.1:0-40826 GCA_023653785.1 Ophioderma brevispina
TGAGATCTGAATTTTCTACTTTTGAATATGCATGATATTACCAATAGTTCTCACTCCATTAATTTTGTTGTTGGGTATAGACCACCTCCTCCTATACGGAAAATGGATGAAACCAAATTCTGATGTTTATGTAATTGAATTGACAAATTGTGAGTGATATTTCCCACTTCTTCCAGGGAAACTGATTTTGATTGGAGATTTCAAGTTCATTGGGATTGTCCTTCTAAAAGTGATGTCATTTCAATTTTCATCAAGTACATTGATGTTGGACTTACTCACCTGTAGGATAAGTGGTCCAACCCACAAGGACGGACATACATTTGACTTAGTGTTCACTCACTTGGATGATACAGTTTACATGATTACCATACTGAAGACAAATTAATGTCAGATTCTCGTATTATATTTGTTTACTTAGTCTTCCAAAGCCACAGCCCATGTATGTAACTAACGACTTGCGCAATTACAGCCTAAAATTAACCACAATGAATTTGCTTCTTCCTATTCTGACATATATTACGGTTCATCAATATTCATGATTGTAACTCTCTGTTCGAATGGTACAAACTTGGAACATGGAAAGGTTGCCTCAATAACCATGCTCCACGTACTACTCAAACTCGCATTGTTAAAAACTCGCATGCCTGGTACAATTTGAATACAATCCAGGTTGTCCCGTGTTGCTCGACGTCATCGACGCAAGCTGAGCTACACTGGCGGATCTACATAGCTAGGGCGTGCTCGGCACGCCCCCTCGTGGAGGGAGAAAAAAAAATATAAAAATCAACAACAACCAACAAAATAGAAGAAAAGGAGTCAGGTTTTAACTGCATATCATACAAAGTTAAAATTAGAAATAATTACAAATTGTGAGCCCGGAGGACTATATCTCCTGCCTACCATGTATCAGATCAGGGCCTGTTGCCTTTTTGGTGTTCAGAGATTGAATTGTTTCAATACTCCATCCGTGGTGACGTTGATCTATTCATTTCTGGTAGATCAGCTCGTCAAAAGAAGGCAAATTTGTGGTATCCCAGAAGTGAAAACTGAAGCATAGGTTTGGCAGCCACACAAACGGTAAATATCAAGTAAGCTAATCAGAAGTTTAATCTTTACAAGCGTAATTTAAATAATGGATGATTAAATAATTGTTGAACTACTACCAGAAAAAAAACTATGGACTATCATTTTGTTCAAAATGGCGGTCAATAAGAAATACAAATGGCGAAGAACATGCAATTTTGGAATAAAATCGACTAAAATGTGTATTTTATATGAAAGTTGTTGCCATTTTGAATTTTCCAGCTGTTTTAAGAGAATCCGTATACATATAGTTTAGTAGTGAACGTTTATTTTACACTCTAGAGGACATAATGAAAACATACAGTTACTATAACAAATAGCAAAATAAATTCCAGTGTAAACACCAAACAAATCAATATTTGAGCACAAATACTATAAACAAAATTAAAATGTACATGCAAATTAATACGATGGGATCGAGTAACAAGTCACGGCCCAGAAGCCAGATTTAGCCTGTATTATATGATTTCGCGATCACCTGGCTTGAATGACCCGGCATCAACTATCGACCCCACCAAGTTCATGTCCATGCACCAACGTTTACCCCATTTGACCTCCTTTGACCTTGAATGACCCCTGATGACCTTGTCGTGACTTAAGAATTTTGGCATCAACAATCAACCCCACCCTCCAAGTTTCATGTCCATACACCAATGCTTACCACATTTGACCTTGAATGACCCCTAATGACCTTGTCGTGACTTTTAAAATTTTCGGCATCAACAATCGACCCCACCCGCCAAGTTTCATGTCCATACACCAGCGTTTACCCCATTTGACCTCCTTTGACCTTGAATGGCTCCTGATGACCTTTGATCCACTAACCAATACAAACTCAGTTTTCGGAAGGTCAAGGGGCACCCACTCACCAAGTTTCAGGAACGTGTGACCTCGGTCTCCGAGAAAATAGGCTTTGACCTCCTTTAACATTGAATGACTTAAAATTTTCGGTATCAACAATCGACCCCACTTTTCAAGTTGCATGTCCATGCACCAACGTTTACCCCATTTGACCTCATTTGACCTTGAATGACCCCTGATGACCTTTGATCGACTAACCAATACAAATTCGGTCTTCGGAAGGTCAGGAACACCCACCCACCAAGTTTCAGGAATGTGCGACCCTCGGTCTCCGAGAAAATAGACGCGGTCAATTTGAAAAATATACGCGGTCAGACAGACAGACACACTGGCAGACAGACAGCCAGACCATCGGTATTAATATATAGATTTGACGAAATTATTGTAGATAAAACGACCTAATATACCATCAGCACTATTGCAGTAGAAAAGGTAAATTTAGTTTTGTAAATATATTTGAAGGAAATTTTACTGACATAATTAATAGGACTCTAAACTGTATCTAAATATATTACAGATGCATACTCCATAAGATCTGGAAATTACCAAGGACATCCCTTTGACTGAGCTTATCCGAGGATTGCTGCAAACAGGATGCTCTTGTTCAGATCGGAGCGAAGAAGAAGCCGATGGCGTAGGCTTAAGAATGGTCTACCACAAGGGAGTTGGCTTGCACCTCTCCTTGTTCACATATATACCAAAGACAAACATAGCGGTGCAGGAAAAAAAAAAAACCCTGTCGTTTTATTATGCAGGACGATCTTGGATTAGTGCACACGATGCCGACTTCACAGTTGGTGAAGAGAGCCTCTCAGAGTTTGATGAACTCACTCCTATTATGAGGAAAACCACCTACGCGCAAATCCATCTAAGACACAGGTGTGTGCTTTCAATCTACGCAACCGTGAAGCCAACGTCAGCTTAAAGTACCTGGTCTGGAACTCCCCTGGGGCGCTGTGATACCCTGTCTACCTAGGGAGTACCTTGGACCGCACTTCTCTCTATAAGACCACATCAAGAAGGACGAAGAGTAAAGTAGGTTACGCATAACATCTTGAACAAACTCACTGCACAAGATGGGTGTGCTCCACATACCCTAAGATCGACGGCACTTGCCCTGTGCAACTCATGTGCAGAGTATGCCCTGCCCCGTAGGGAAGATCACCCCATGCCAAGAAGCTTGATCCAGTGTTAAATGCCTCCTTACGGCTTATCACAGGATGCCTCCGTCCAACCCAACGGAAAACTTGTACATCCTAGCCGGAAATGCTCCACAGACATCCGTCGTAGTGAAGTGAGCATGCAAGAAAGTATCCAATGTGAAGCACCCATGTCTGGACAGATACCTGCTGACAACCGCCTTAAATCAGAGAGAGTTTATAAAGGTCATGGAACGGCTGAGTAGACATTTCTTAATTTCTTACATTTGCGTACCTCAACAGTATCCTGATCATATCAGCAACACAGATTTTTAAAAGTGAACACGGGAAAGTGTCAAATTTCAAGGATAAATTACCAAAATATAGGGCCTTCTACTGTTTTCGCGAACGCGTTTCAAGATGCTGGAGTTGGATGTTGACCCCGTTAATGACGACAGAGTAAACGTGTAACAAAAACTCACACGTGGGTAACCGCACCGCACACTCCAGAGATCTCTCCTTGTGACGGTTTCTTGTCTGGGAACTTGAATAAGAGCCATTCTGTTCTGATTCTCCATTGTCGGTGGTCGCCA
Source organism: Ophioderma brevispina (assembly GCA_023653785.1). Classification (NCBI taxonomy): domain Eukaryota; kingdom Metazoa; phylum Echinodermata; class Ophiuroidea; order Amphilepidida; family Ophiodermatidae; genus Ophioderma; species Ophioderma brevispina. Next base: position 3,677 of record JAMKCH010001282.1, read on the forward strand.
CTGGGCACCCGTCGACAACGCATTATTATCGTAATTTTAGGCACCAAATCAAGCACTAATTAGCCATATGGAATATACGCGAGAAGTCAACGGTGTACGTATGCAAGAAAATGGGCCACGCGCACCTCCGTTCCACGATGACGATCATGACGGCGTTAACGCGTATCGCGTATTTGTTACTCCGGGCTCACTTCGGGTCTCGTGCCAGCGCGATAATCACTTTCGTTTTGGAATTACCTTTGAAAGCTGTCCAAAAAAAACAACCAACCCCCCCCATTGGATATTATGCCCAATTTTCATCAAACTATCGGTTTCTAAATTACTCTTCATGCAGTTTTACATCGATACCAATACATACTTGAATGAAACCATTTTTTGGTGGTATTATAAAGTATGTTAAAGCAGTACATGGACCTTTAAAGCAACGTCCAACCTCTTGAACAGTCTCTAAGGAGGTCAAGAGAGTCGGCCTTGTGGAAAGAAAGACCTGCCATCAACCAAGTAACATCAATCGGTATTGAACCCTGGTGGCCTCTCCCACCTAGATTGACTCCTCGTGGGCTGAATGGCGAGCCTCAACAGATGGAGAACAGACTGGCCGATTTAAGGTTCCTTGCAGAAGGGGGGCTATCCGGAAGCAGACAGGATAATACCTGTGGTTGTGGGACAGAATCACAGACAATGGAACACCCCTTGGTCTGACCTCACTGCTGGAGCAAACCAATGCAAAAACAATGACCTTGCGGAATTCAGTGAAGCAGCCAGACGCAGTAACCATCTCTGGCTGGATCATATTGAGAACCACGTGGTTGGACACGATAAGAAGAAGAACAGAGAAAAAGAGGCGCTCAATTGTCAAATTCAAGCAAAATAGATAACATTTTCGGAAGATTTTAAGGACGCATTTATGTTTTATTATTTTAATTGTCTCATTACCCATTCAGTTAGAAGTCTAATTCTGTTATCTTCTTAATTTGAGGGACAAAACAATCTTCCTGGGTACATTTTCGTAACTTCTTTCATTATTTAAGACAATTAATCCAATTTATCATATAATGTCCAAAAAATTGTATGGCAAACAATGTATCCCGAAACATTTCAGTGGTATTTTAGTTCACAGAACACTTATTCCTTTTTTGTGTATATTCATATGTGCAATTATTGATCCAAAGCCAAGCAGAAGAATGTATATTATGTCATCAAGAGTTAGAGTTCAAATTGTAAAAGTCATAATCCAGAGTTCATCTCAAACATTAGAGGGAGTTTACCTTTTCACGTTGTCTTGTCTGAATTGGGTGGTGAACTACAGTTCTGGCACTATCTCAGGTCCATGGCCCGACGCTAATACCTCTCCCCAGGGATCCCAGATTTTACCGGAAGTGGTCAAAAATTTTGGTTATAAGAAGAAGCTACTATTTTTCTCGTTTACCACTGTGAAATATTAGGGCTAAAGGATGTGTCCCATTTTGGCGACCAATATTTATTTTTACACAGTACTCTATGGGGATTTCAAAATCACGTGTTTAGCTCTCACATCAAAAACGGGTTGAATATCGGTGCGAACGAGGTGAAGGCATCTATCAGGTGAAAACTATAGACTTAAAATCGGTCCATCCCCCTTTAATTGTTTTCTTTCCGACTGTTTCCTCTGTCAGGGATGTTTGAAGAATGAAGTAGAAGTGGATTGTATTCTTACTGTTGTTCACGGTTTTTGATGAGGAAAATGACAGAGATACAGCCATCATACACTCCATGTTGATATACACCCGGCCTTTTGACGTTTTCCATAACAGCACTTGATTTTTCTTTGTCAGGTCTTCTTTGATTGAGATTCTGTACCTTTTAGCTTGCGTCTTTCTTTAATGACAGCCTGCTTAGTTTGATTAGTTAGTAAATTTCACTAAGAAGTTTTCTAGTTTGCCATTACTGTTTGCTTAACCTACACGATGAACTCCGGTTCAATGTCTCTTGTCAATACTAACTTCAAGCTTACTGTCAACGATCCTATGACTATTTCTTCAGTATTTTCCTGTGCCGACCTTCAGGTATTCCAACAACTCTTATGAATTTCTTCTCGTATACTGAGTAAGTCAAACTTGGGGGATGAGTGCACAGATCTTATGTTGAGTGTGCAAATCTGGACTAAAATTGTGAATTTTTGGTACACAAGAGTACTTTATTGATAACAAAAACATTGATGGAAGCATTGCCCACCCCTTTCATGCCCCCAGCTTGGATTTCAAGGTTACACAGGGGTAAAATTTTAAAAGGTTCCGATTGTTTTGAAAAACACACCAAAAAGGTCTAGTTTTATACTACCTGTAATTATAGTTTAGGAATAGTTTAGGAATTAGGGGGTAAAAAATGGTTAAAAAGTCAATCCAGGGGTCAAAATTAAAAGTTGCTCCAAGTTTGTAAAATGTGATTCAAATTGTTGGTTTAACTCATAGAATGAAATGAAATATAGGACTAGTTTTGACTATCTTACGTGTCTGGTTATTAACGAAAATGGCGAATAAAGCACAGCTATGGGCAGGGATTGGATTAGATGACCGGTGACCTAGTTGAGTGGATAACGTAAAAAACTAAGCATAAAGATGAGGCAAACTATTCCTTATTTGTCACAGTCGTTGCGAAACAATTTATTATATTAAATCTTAATCAAAACAAACTTTTAATTTGACCCATGTACACACCAAAATTGCCTTTTTCACCATATTTTTACAGTTGTTACCCCGAACTCCGAAACTGTAAGCCATAGATAGTGTAAACTATTACCTTTTTGGACTCCTTGTAACCGGACAAACATATGCTATGGTGTCTTTTAACACATGGCGGAAAAATTTAAATTTGGACCCCTGATAAACTTGAAACACAAGCTGGGGGCCATTATGGGGGGGGGGGGGGTTAGCAAGTGCTTCCATCAATTCTATGGTTTATAAAGTATTCAAATTGTTTAAAAAAAGAAAAATTCACAATTTTATCCCCGGAAGCGCACATCTTTCACTACAGTCCCCTGCTAAACTTACTCTGCGTAACTGGTGAGATTGTTTCTGTTTCTTCAAGTCTTGTTTTTCCTTTTAACTTTACAGCTTCATTTTGTCCATTTCACACTTAAATTTTTAACGTCAGCTTCACATCGTTCAACGCGATGGCTAATTTTCTGTCAAGTACTTTACCGATGAGATTCTTTCAGGTATCTTCGGTAGGGCAGCCTTCTTCATCAAGTCCTCAGCAACATCGGCCATTATAATGTCATCGTGTAGATTGTAGGCACCAATGCGTTATAACATAGTGACACAGGCATTGGGGGGGGGGGGCACTTGTATTACAAGGTGGCTATCATGCTCGTGTATGCCCTCCCGAAACGCACCCTAGCGAGTATTTTCACTTGCCAAGAAAAAATACCCTAAACAAATATTGTGGTTGATTTGCTACCCTAAGCAGTATTGTGGTTGATTTGCTACCCTGACAAGGATTTTTGGTATAATTGACTATGTAAACAATTTATTTTGCGTGATGTTTAAAAAGCACCCTAAAATAAGCATTTCATAATGTTGCTACCCTAAAACCGAGGATGTTTATAAAATGCGCTATAAACCATACCACTGAACAGGCAAGTATTTCTTAGTGTCAATGCCCCCCCCCCACGAGGGTATGTTGGGTACCCATGCTCGATCCAGGGGTTCCGAAGGTGACCCCTAATGGAAACCAATTCTCAGTTAAAATATACACCTAACAGGACCAGTTTTTGGGAAATTATACAGTTTCACTGAAAATATACCACTTCCTTAAACCATGTTAACGGAACCAATTTGCCAGTGAAATTTATCCTTGGCGGGACCTGTTCTCAATAATGAATAAAAGATATACCTTTAAAATCGCCACGTATACAAGAAAATGACACTCCTGTACTACTGCAAGAACAATTACAAATGAAATTGAGAGAAAATAATGTGAATTAAGAGAAAATCGGGAAGGAAATCACATTTTCAAGCATTTTATGGCTTTTAAATTATTCAAAATACCACACCCTAAACACGTAATTTTCGACTTAAGAATTGACGAATTTTAATACCCTACACATGTACGCGCGTTACATCGCTAATCTAAAAAAAACGATCCTAATTATGCGCTTGGTACCGAGCATGATATACACCTTGGAATACAAGTGAGACGAGGCATAGCCAAGGAAACCTCTGTGTCAGTTTTTGTTGTAAGGTAACAACCGAATCTATGAAAAAACGCGGGCTCGTTACACACAGACTTGAAGCAGGAAAAGGAAGAAAAACAACAGACGTCTAGCCTTTCATAGCTCCCAACAAAAGGTATGTTACGTAATCAAAAATTATGCATGGATTCACTTACCTGAGTAGTGGGGACTCATATGTAATCATTCAACCTACTCATAATATGAGTACTGAGGGCTTTCAAATAGCCAACGTTCTAAGATTGGGTCTGAAAAAAATATTCCACCTTATGGTAGACGTTCATATAGAAGTCCCAGATGCAAATGAGATATTACAATGATTCCGTCATGCGATATATTATGGTCTATAGTCTGGAAGATAACCTAGTGATAACACGAAGCCAACCAATAAGGACAAAATCTGATACTTCAGTACGACACTATTGTTAACAGTAATTGCATGGAGATTAATGCTCTTCAACAATTTTTTTTTTTTTGGGGCTGTTTTCTTTCTTTCATGTCAAGTTTTTGAAAAAAAACAAATGAGCGATTTTACTCTTTTGTAAATTTTGACTTAGAATCTTGTCAAATTTGATCAGCATGGTCAGCGTGGACTATTACTGCTGGTCAAATTTTGACTAGAAAACCGCGTAAGATCATATGGTACTTTATAGGTACCTAGTCAAAAGTGACAGGTATTTTAAGAGTGTATTTTAGACGGGTCATGAATGGTCTTTAATGATATAGCAGAAGGAATTTGTGCAGTTAATTTATATTGATTTGTCTTTCTGTTTTTCTTGATTGGGGCAATGTCAAGAAAGTGTAAGAGTGTTTTCACTGTACGGCGCCTGCGATAATCGATAATCGTTTGATGCGTTCGGATGCATCAGAATGAGGCTATATTTCAAAATGTCTTCGACTTATACTTATTAAATATCATTAAGGTTTAGCTATAGGAGAGTATTTTCTACCACTACTGCATTTTGCAATGAAATCATTTGATGCGATTAGACTACAAAATGCATGTTATTGAACATAGACCAAAATGTCATGTGATGCGTTTTGCCGTCAAAATGATTGATGATAAATCTTAAATCGGAAATAATGAACAATTTCGAATCGGAGATAATAACAATTACATAACTAAAGTGCATTTTTGAGTTCTCCATTGGTAAATCACCACAGGTAGTAGTTAATGGGTGTGACCCACTTATGGCGGGCTATTTTAAAACATTTACCCATCCTACGTGCACACTGTTGTGTTAAGGGGTTTGACGTGTTAGTGATCTACTCGATAAAATTTTCCAGAATTCACATATATTGTATTTACAAGAGTGCTGATTAAGAATCTGAAATAAAAATGGGGGTCACCGACTTTGTTTTTGAGCTATAGCCAAAACAAAAAAGGTATGTTGTCACTTTTTAAACCACGCAAGTCTATGGGGAAAGTCAAAATTTGACGTTTGGATCGCCTACAAAATAAAAACTTCTCGATAAAATTTTGTAATTTCTAAATATGTTGAGGTCCCGATGTCGTTCTTCAAAATTTTGAAATAAAAAATGAGGGTCACCGACGTTCTTTTTCCAATACAGGCCGAAAACCACTGAAATTGGACACTTTTTTTCAAATTGGGCGTCTTATTGGGCGGCAAGAAAAATCCGCGCCACATTCGGCATGCAGCAAAGCAGGAACGCAGGCGTAGAGATGCGCGATTTTAATAAACGCAAACAAACGCACAGTTATCCGCGGTATCTGCGCATGATACCTTCGCAGCTCAAAACTAAAATTCTTCCATTTGTCCATGAATGGGCTCTAAACAGAATGCTGAAGTGTAAAGCAGCTTGCGCGCAAACAAATCACACGTCAAACCCCTTAAGATTTTAGTAGTCGTAGTATGTGCCACGTTCAGAAAATGCAAGATCTCTTTGATTGTCAGGATATCACAAATTAAGTATAAGGTGGAATCGATTGTCCCAATTTTGTCTCTAAGTGTGAATGAAACACTAAGCGCCATTTAAATGGAAAGTGTTTAATGATTACCTGTTACAGTTAGCTATTGAATTAGAACATCAAGCAGGTAACTCCCTGAGTCAACCGGCCAATTTAATTGGATATACATTGAGTTATTTAGTGTATCTTGCCAATCAGAAACATTGTAAGAAAACTTTTAAAAATGCTTGTACAGATATATAGCAGGTCTATTTTGATTGGTTACTCAAAGGTTATATCCTGATATATCATGTAATGAGCCAATCAGAGATAGTGTAAGAAAGGTCGTAGACCTCAGAGGGTTAAATTAGCTTTTTATCCTTTCGGATCCTAGAGGCGGGTATCTTTCTTGACCTTTCGGTAAACAACAAACACAAATAATGTCAGAACTCAGAGTTCATAGAATGCCAACGTGACAGCTGCAATTCACCTGGTTGTACGTTTTCATAGAGAGAAATTGGGTAGAAAAGGATAAAACGCCCGTAGCTACTTGGGACTGAAACTGAGCTGCAATATCATAGCAACGTTCTTATATTTTGGAACAGGTATGAATAAAATAAACAAATAATGCAGTAATTAATTTTTCATTATATTTGAAATGTAAATCGTTTTCAAATGAGTTGGGAACATTGGGATTATGGCCAAGGTTTGGTGTTTGAGTTATGAAACATACTAAATATTTGCATGAAGTCTTGGTTACATTAACATGTTTAATTTAGAAATATTCATTCTTTGGTGTTAAATGCTTGGACCATCACGTATTTGTGGAATCCAAATTGTAATAATAAAAGTACGTTAATGCCCTCTTTCTCAATTACTATAAATTTTGAATAAATCTACTACTATAAGGAGAAAGGACAGAAAAAACGAAGAGATCTTTTTTATGTTAATTGTTATATAATCAAAATGTATCTCAATGAGGGTATTCCCACACACGAGCACAGTTGCAGAAAAACGCGTCTCATTTTTGTTTCAGAACTGGTTGTTTGGCATGCTTACCAGGCCAATTCAAACCAATTAGTTTTGGATGTTTGTCCAATAAACCTTCGAAAACGTTCTCAGACGGCATTCTATAACCAATCAAGGGCAGATGAGAGAAATTTATATCATTAAAACAAATCCCCCTGTCCCTTTAAATAAGAGGAGTTGTATACATTTTCAAGAACAGCATAAACTCACCCATTCAGATTTGGTAACAAAATTAATTTACCACAAATAGTATAGAAAGGAAATACATTTAATGTGGTTGTCGAAGCAGATTATCTTCCCCCTTAAACTAACCAGCGGAACCCAAAGGGCTGAGAAAAAGAACCCAGTTACAGCTTGAATGCCGATCAGCGAAGTGTCACAACAGATCTTGTCATTGAACGAAGGGGACAATTCTAATAGGGCAATCGACTAAAAACGTAAAGGCAAATTTGTCATGACCTGGATTCACAGGTGTATTTTGGTGTCAGTTTATGTCTGTTTGACTGCTTTTTCTTGATCTGAAAGACTGATTGATCAAGTTCCGTTGTCGTTGATGCTCTCTTTGAGCTCACTGCTTGGAATTTGCCATCAGGCACAGTTACGCTTGCACTTATCTCGAGATATGCATGGCTAATTCCAGATAAGGTCCGTTTATATTTGGGGTACAGCTCTGTTATCTCAGGTTAACGGAGCGTTATCTCGAGATACTGCAACAACCTTTATTTCTTAAATACCAAACACCCGAAAGCTCCTTTTTTCATCTACCCTTATATACATATGGCCAATTCCCAACTATCCATGGGTCTCTTTCCAGACAGCCCACACTCTAAAAAATGTTTACTCAACCTGAGTAATTTTTCTGTCTTGTAGTAAACATTTTACTCAGTAAAGGAGTCAATTTTTGACTAAACATTTGTTGAGTAAAATTTTACTCCACTTTACTCAACAGTTGAGCTGTGACATTTTTTACTCACAAGGGTTATAAAACTTACTCAACTCACAAAGAGTAATGTTTTGTACTGTATTTGAGTAGATTTCTTGCTCAATCGTTGAGTAAAATGTTTTGACTCAACTGATGTTGAGCACACTGTTTGCGCAAAAAAAAAAAAAAAAAAAAATGTGGTTGTCGAAGCAGATTATCTTCCCCCTTAAACTAACCAGCGGAACCCAAAGGGCTTAGAAAAAGAACCCAGTTACAGCTTGAATGCCGATCAGCGAAGTGTCACAACAGATCTTGTCATTGAACGAAGGGGACAATTCTAATAGAGCAATCGACTAAAAACGTAAAGGCAAATTTGTCATGACCTGGATTCACAGGTGTATTTTGGTGTCAGTTTATGTCTGTTTGACTGCTTTTTCTTGATCTGAAAGACTGATTGGTCAAGTTCCGTTGTCGTTGATGCTCTCTTTGAGCTCACTGCTTGGAATTTGCCATCAGGCACAGTTACGCTTGCAACAACCTTTATTTCTTAAATACCAAACACCCGAAAGCTCCTTTTTTCATCTACCCTTATATACATATGGCCAATTCCCAACTATCCATGGGTCTCTTTCCAGACAGCCCACACTCTAAAAAATGTTTACTCAACCTGAGTAATTTTTCTGTCTTGTAGTAAACATTTTACTCAGTAAAGGAGTCAATTTTTGACTAAACATTTGTTGAGTAAAATTTTACTCCACTTTACTCAACAGTTGAGCTGTGACATTTTTTACTCACAAGGGTTATAAAACTTACTCAACTCACAAAGAGTAATGTTTTGTACTGTATTTGAGTAGATTTCTTGCTCAATCGTTGAGTAAAATGTTTTGACTCAACTGATGTTGAGCACACTGTTTGCGCAACTGTTGAGCAACATTAATTGAGTAATACTTTGGATGCAGGTATGTTATAAAGCAAAATGTTCATTTATCAGAAAGCTTCAGGTTGCTCATCAGGTTGAGTAAAATGGCTTGTTCAGTAATACTCGAAAACTTTCAGATATTCGGACCTGATTTCTGTAACTAGAACTACTCTTTCTAACATCAAAGGACACCAAGACAAGATTACTTAACTTGTATTCTTGTATTTTACAAAATAAACACAAAATTACAAGGACAGATTTTTCATTACATTAACCTTTTCTTCGAAGTCTGGGTGGTTCAAAATCATGGTATGTATGCACCTGAACGTCGTGTGTCGTGTACCGTCGATGTACATGCACCAGTTAAAAATATAGGTCATAAATTTGTCATATTAATTTTTGAAAAACATCGTGCGGACACAAATACAAATCTATACCTTTACAGAGCATTTAGCGAATTCACATTGGAATACACAGCGCTAACAGTGACACAGCCTTCGAGCACTCGGTGAATGGTTGCCGAATTGATAAGCTTGATATGATGTACCGTAGACATAGGTCGGTTACGCTGGAATCTCATCAACCTTCATAACCATAACAGTCCATTGCCTCACCACAATAAACAACAAGACATAGACCCACTTGTATTAACACACTAATGTGAACTCGCACACGGGCTTGATGAACATAAACCAGGAATGGGAAATGTCTAACTGAAACCCTCGTACAATATCACTACATCTGAGCATTTAAAGAAGAAACCACCAAGTATCTAAGAAACCACCCCTCCAGCAGCTAACTAACGTCTAGCGCACTCAACTAACCTGCTGCGTTTGCTCTACTGCAAAGTATATCTGTCAAAGTCAAAGTGATGTTTGGTTCGTGTTTGTTGTTGCCTATATTGAAAGAGTCTTGGCCGCCATCGTATGAGCCATAGACAATGTTGAGGTATTATTAGCGCCACCAACCTGGCAAGCAAGCCTTGTTAAATCAACATAGCGTTATAAAAAGGAGTAACATTGAATCATATTATAATTACTGGTCAAATAAGCGATTGTTATTGTTTATATTTCGAGCAGTATGCCAAATGTATGTATCTGAACACATCTCAAATATTTAGAGTCTCAGGCTCGTTCGCAACATTAGAAAATCGCAGGTGTCTCTCTGAAGTTATCTATTATAGCATCGCGCCACTTCCGGGCGCGAACAATTTAATTATTATCTGGTTATATTGTTGGGTAAACCTATTAGAATGGCCAGCATTTTCCGTAAACGCATGTCATCTGCCATGCATTGATATGTCCGCGGCATTCTTGGGCTGCACGGTCTGGGTCCTCACGTGCTAAGATCACAATCAAACGCGGTCGTCGCGGTGTAATTTATGATCCGTCACGCGTCCAACTACTTTGTCACGCAACGTTGAGTTAGATTTCAAAAACTGATTTACTCAAAATGTATTCACAGTTTATTAGGGTGAGGAGTAATACGGAAATTTGTGTTTTTTACTCCATGTGATTAAATCTTGACTCCAACTTTTACTCACCACGCTTTACTCCATGCCAATGGTAAAAAATTTTAGAGTGCATGATGCTCTCTCAAATAACCTGGATTTTCCTTCCCAATTACCCCAGGGTTCCACTTCCCACATACCCAGGGTTCCCTTTCCAAACTACCCCAGAGTTCTGTTCATCTTCAACCGGATAACAAAAAATGACCTGAACTTCCATCCATACAGAATGCGCATTGGCCATCAACGTCAGCAAGTGACTTTCAAAAGGAAGCAACTTTGCTGAGTGGCTCGCTAGAGAGACTCGAGATTTCGGATCATTTCACTATTGGCGACGGACGAAGCAGGAAGTAGTAGCCGTACGCAGTAATTATCAAAGGCTAGGTAACAGAACCACAACGTCATTGAGTATGCACCAGCTGGGAACCCCCAAGTTTCAACTTTGAACAAATAGGGTCGAGAAGAACGTACAGATAGTAGACTTCTGTAGTGGCACATGGAGTCTTATGGGCCTTTTTTTTAAATTAATTTAATCTTTTTTGAACAAAAATTTTCAAAGGGCAAGCTTATCTCCAGATGGTTAGCAACCGTGTGTGATGAATACAGCAACAAAATGTTGTCCTCCGACCATTTTGCGGTGATACAGGATGGTGCACGCCTTACCGACACCAGGACTTATTGCTGTCAGAAATCGCCTACATTAACTTTGGGGGGGGGACGGAGTTGTAGTCCTGAATCGTGATATTGAATGGCCCCAAGTCACCTGATATGACACCCCTGTGGCTTTTTTTAATGAGATATGTTGAAGAACAAAGTTTGCGAGCCGCATTCAAAACATGAGGTGGACACGTCTTACGTGGTCATCCTGAAATGGTCTGAAGACCGGCTGTGGCTGACATGCGACGTAGTTAGAGACATGTATCGAGAAGAAAGAATGAAGGGTGTGGTGAAATTGAGGTAGAGTATCGAAAAATTAAATAATAGTAATCTGTATATGCTCATTTTCAAAAAAATTTCAAAAAAACAACACATTGCCCACTAGCACAAGTAAGTTTGACATGCCATTTTCAAAGCAATGGAGTTCAATGAGGCATGGACTGGAGAATGGCATAAGGGGCCATTGAAAACTTACTGTTTCTACATTATCAGCTCTTATCAGGTTATTTGGGATAATTTGACATGTATTATGGGATATGGAATTTGATTACTCGACATGCTTAAACAATACCATATCCACTAAGTCCTGGAGGACCAGACGAACCTGACGATCACCGAAAAAAGGGAGATAGATATCGGTATTGTGTTGTTAGAATCTAGGAGCACTTTCGCCGTAAAACATAAGGCAGGGGTCCGGTCCCTGATTTCTGAAAAGTGGCAAAAAAATGGCATAGGATGTAAGGATATAAAAGGGCAACAAATTGGTGGGGTGGTGATAAGCTAAGAATTGAGATTAGATCATTTAATTCGATTAACCACATCCCATAACAAAATAGATGAGATAGTTAAGACTGCAAGTACAGACTGTCACAAACTGTTACAATATTTGGGATAATCATACACAATATATTATGGGATATCGGGGTTGATTCATCGATTCTTCAACATTCGGGGTCCGATACAATTAACAACCAAACTGATATCCTTTTTCAGCAACACAGCTAAAGCGTTCTCTGTAATAAATCATCCCCAAAATACCTTCTGATTTCCAATATTTTGTATGTTATTCACCATGCTTCTCTCCAAGACTATTCAAAGCACACTCGTTATACGTTTCCTCGATATGATACCCCAATTTACGAACATGGACACTGGTGAGTTCGTAGATGACAACAATTTCTTGAAATAACTTGCCTAATAATTAGTCCAAAAATTCCATCCTTTTCTTCCGCCAAAAAGCAACACAAGCCTTTCGGCACTAGCTGGAAAAGACTTCAACATACAGGGCGTATCCAAAAAAAAAAAAAAAAAAAACAAAAACAAAACAAAAAACGCAACAGGATTTGTTCTCAAGTTTTTGAAAATTTAATTGGGTTTACGCCAAGGTGAGTAGTACCTTAAAGCAACACTTGTCCACTTCCTCTAAAATCTAGAGGTCTGTAGACAAAGCTATTAGTGATCGGGCCATGGCCCTTTAAAAATGAGTTATGTTCATCAATTTGATAAAAAAACTAAAGGCACCCGCAAAACATCTTAAACTTAAAAGTCCGTGGTCCAATCGCTAATAGGCTCATCTCCAGGGACCCTAGATTTTACCAGAAGTGTAAAAAAAATAGCATGAGAAAATCTATTATCATACCCTGTGAAATCTTACAACTAAAAGACGTATAACTTAAATATTATGGACAAAAATGTCCTATTTTCGTCAACCAATATCAAATTTACACAGTACTCTATGGGATTATAAAATAGTTTGTAGCTCTTGTATCGAAACGAATTAAAATATCAGCACAAAACTTTACAGATGAGGTTTTAGGGTGAAAGCCATCAGGACAAAAGCCATTTCAAGATGAAAATTTATGGATTTAAATCAAATCATTCCCCTTTAAACATTAATTTAAGCATGCAATAGGACAATTTTAAGTATATTTTATCACCTGTTAAAAGAAAATAGTACCTTTCACTCCTTCAGCACATGAAAATGATACGTTCTAGTAAAATAATTAAATAAGAATTAAACGTCAGGGATTATCTATAAGTTGGCAAAATTGGGTGATAATCTAACATGAGATAGATCATTTAATCGATTTACCCCTACATTTCCCATAACACAATAGATTAGGCGCATCAAGGTTTACAAACCAAGTTAGCACTTGGTCTACGCGAGCATGATCGAGGTGCGAAGAGTATGCCATACAGTTACAGCATTCAATAGCCTTGCAGTGCTCCACGCCATACTGCCGGGCAGTGATTTGTTCGTTGCTCGACGTTGACGTCACATTAGATGAGGTATTTAAGACTGCAAGTACCAAAGAGGTCCTATACACCCATCCGATTTTACACATTCCAACACCTCACTGGCAGCCATAGCTGGGGTGTCCTCCTGCTTGAATTCACCCAAATGTGCAGATTAAATGTAGCTTGGAATATACTAATCAGCGTGGTACAGACTAACAAAAGATTTGGGTAGGTTTTGGGTTTTGGATGCCCCACCCCAGTAATGGCGGATCAATCTGACCATCATTTGGCTGGTCGATTCGTCGAATATATAGAGAGGCAAAACGTTACGTCATCTTTAGAATCATCGTCTCGGCATTTTTGGCCGACCACAAAGAAAACATAGAGTACCAACAATAGAAGGCAAATGTGCTGCCTCCGCTTCTTCCACATACTGTGGGTTGCCGCTTTGAATATCCACTAATCGGTAGAGTGCTACAAATTGTGTATGTGTTAGATGGGGGCCAGGTTGTAAAATAGCTGCACCTGGAATCAATTGTGTAGATACTATTTTTTCTCATAATGCATTGCGCCGCTTAGGTGAAAGTGTCATTCATTGAAGGCGGTTTATATTTAAATCAAGACGAACTGGACGTTCATTTCATTTCGTTGTGTGGCCATGGGTAGGAACAAAAATTTAACAATCCAAGTAGCACCCCAACATCCAAAACTGATATTTTGCCCGAGTTTGATCGAAGGACATATGTGTGTATACAAGCACCCAAACTAATAATTATTCCGGGGCATATTCAAAATGTCAGCGCCCAGCACGTACGACTGGTTTTGAATGGGCTTCACCCCCTTGGCAAGTAACAGACGTCATAAAATGTTGCAATATTTGGGAAAATCTTTACACAAGGATGGGGGATATCGGAGTTAATTAATCGGATCGATTCTTCACATCGGGGTCCGATAAATTAACGACCAAACTGATATCCTTTTCAGCAACACAGCTAAAGCGTTGCTGTAATAAATCATAACCTTCATATTTCCAATTATTTTGTATGTATTCACCATGCTTCTCTCCAGACATTCAAAGCACACTCGTTAGACGTTTCCTCGATATGATACCCCAATTTACGAACATGGACACTGGTGAGTCGTAGATGAAAACAATTTTGAAATAATTGCCTAACCAATTCGTCCCCAAAGTGCATCCTTTTCTTCCGCCAAAAAGCAACACAAGCCTTCGGCCAGCTGTAAAAGACTTCAAAACAGGGCTATCAAAAAAAAAAAAAAAAACACGCAACAGGATTTGTTCTAAAGTTTTTGAAAATTTAATTGGGTTTACACCAAGGCGAGTCGAGGAAGTACCTTAAAGCAACACGTGTCCTCTTTTCAATGATATGTTATTCACCCATACAAGTTCATGGATGGATGAAGTAAATGAAGGTTGGTCAACAATGGGAGAAAATAAGATTGGGACCAAGTTTTATAGTAGGATTTCAAATTACGTTGGAGAATCCGTGCAGATTCGGGCGAGTATGATACGGATAGGGGTTCAACTCCGTCCATCAGAGGACTACCCAGATAAACAGGGAGATATTATTGGGCCAATATAGGCCAAAGTTATCAATTCGGACAAGATTGGCTACAATTATCGGTCCAATAAATGGTGGTACCGCGAAACCGTTTTTTCATGCCTTGTTCAAACTAATCGCAGAGCCTTTTTAAACACAAGCGCTCTGCTTGCTAGGGTGTCAAAAGACGTAGTGCATGTCTAAGAATAGCGGCCAATTAGCGATGCGGAAACGGAATAGGTGGCGCTGTGTGGCAAGCATACAGATTGCTATGCGAGCGTAAAATGGTAGTGAGGGGGGAAGGTGGATTTATTTGGAATCCCTCGGCCGTACGGGCAATACTGAAACATGAGCACTGTATATAAATACCCAGTACACAATGGTATATATAGATCTATGGTTTTAAAGACTCGCAATAAGATACTGTCATTTTTCTGTCATAACTGTGCGAAACGGTTTTCTGCAAAGGTCACACCATAAAAACGAATCATACACGTTAACTTCACGAAAAAAATGCGGCCAAAACTATGCCAAAATGCGGGGTCTTGCAAGGAAATGTGATACAAAATGGGGGTCCATATGGGACAGGTCCTGTCAATACGTCGGTATGTGGTGCATTGAGCGCCGGTATGCTCGTGTACGTGTGTATACGTTCGTGCTCGGACCTCGTGGCGGTGGATAGGCGTGGTAGGACCCCAAATACATGAGAATGAGACTAATTGTGAATAAATAACGTTCTAGCAGTTCGGATTTGACCAAGGGCGCCAAAATTGAATTTCCAATTGCATTTTTCTCCAAATTTCTCTTACGAAATAAAAGGTCGCAGAGGAACAAATTGATCAAAATGATGTCTTCTTGCCGTATGTTAAAAATTAAGGAAATCATCAAGCGGTTATTGAAGAAATCAATTCAGGCATATGTAATGCAGATATGGGATTTCCATTAGAAGCTTTCATAGGAGGCGCGCCAAAATCCAAAATCCCAACTCTAGCATCGAACATAGGGCGTTCTGCACCGCCTGCGAACAATGGGCGGTTCTGAGGAATTAAAAGAAATCATCTCGTTTTTTAGATTTTGAGATTTAGGAAAAGTATAGGGCGATTCCCGTCCTGAAGTGCTATCGCATTACGGTATAGAGCGTCTCTTGGCGAAGTAGTAGTACCGCGAAACTAGCGAGATTTGGATCAAAACAAACGAGGATCGCCAATCACAAATGAGATGATTTGATATTGAAGTCTGATCGACAATTGATTGGGGTTCTAGATATAATTAGCTATTCAGGAGAATTCAAATGTCAGGGGATTTGATAATCTTCGGAACTGATCATATTTATCAAGGGAGTTGAAATTAACGTAATTTAAAACTGGAATCGAAATTTGGTTTACAACGGATAAGATAAAGAAAGATGTTTAAAACGTGCAGACGTGTGTGTTGAACTGGAGTCTACTACCAAGTCTCTACCTTTGGTGAAATATTTCTCTCTGCAAATCATTGTTTCCCGCTCGGAAACGTTTACCATACAAATACCAACACCAACAATCACCAATACCATAATTGCCCACCACGCCAAATCGGTAAGCAGCTAAGAAACTAGCTACCCCCCAAAGCTACAAACTTTAATAAACTATAACATATACATTACCGGAGGCGGAAAGAAGTAATCAACAAACAACGACCTTAGATACCAATTGACATATCAGCTACCTGTGGAATAGCTTACAACAAACAGGATATTTTAAATCAAACAGACAGCCCGTAAACCGAGTAATTAGGTACAAACCGAACCCAACCGAGGAAATGCGACCCATGACAACTCCAAGTTAATTCGTGTGATAAACCGGACGGTTTTAATCAGGAAGAACGTTTGTAGATAGCGCAATACAATGCGTGTCATAAGTAGTTACGCTTGCGGCGCTTCTCAAGATGATGATGGGGA
The DNA here is from genome assembly GCA_023653785.1 of Ophioderma brevispina. Lineage (NCBI taxonomy): Eukaryota > Metazoa > Echinodermata > Ophiuroidea > Amphilepidida > Ophiodermatidae > Ophioderma > Ophioderma brevispina. Next base: position 20,563 of record JAMKCH010001282.1, read on the forward strand.
TATGAAACGCGTTCCTGAGAGAATTAATCAAAAGTGACTACTACGATGAATTCATGCTTTAAGAATAATCTACGTTATTTTAATCAACCCGAAAAGAAATGAGAATATTGACTGACGAGGATTCATTCAATTTATTTTTAGCACGAGTTGATTGACTCGGCTTTCAATAGCCCAAATATTTAGTTTCGCATAATAGCAATAAATTATTGGCTTTGAAGAAAGATAGGCGCGATTTGATTTTTTACATGCGATGATGAAATAGTAGATACTGGACAAACATTGCCACGATATGTAATATTTAGATAAAATAACGGACAGATGATGTATTTCTAGAACAGGGTGATTTGGACCAATTCCTTAAAGACACTATCAGTGATTCACCCAAAAGAGTCAAAATATTTGAAATTTGCAGGAATAGCTTAAAAATGAAGGACTGTAGAAAAAGACTGTAGAATCATCATAAATTACCTTTTCCAACTGAAGAATTTACAGAAAAGGAAGAAAACGGCAGTGCTCAAAGATATGACTCTCCATTCAATTACGTGTTGTAGTAAGTGTCCGTACGGACAGTAATGACTAAAATGTCCGATTTTGTCCTTATTAGGTTGCTTCTGGTCTTATCATTTGCAGGATATGTTAGGATACCTGAACTTGTCACAAGCATGCAAAAATAAGATTTTTTTTGATTTCTGATTAAGCAAATCACACTGCGCTGTTACTACTCTCTATAAAGATTGAAAGTCACTTTCAAAGAGCTGTCTGAGTGATCCATCATAATTTAGAGTGAAAATTCACTAGAAATCACTCTAATTGAGTGATTTTTTCGAGTTCATTGATTCGAAAGATTTAGAGAGTAATATGTTGAACTATAATGCAGGATGTGTATGGCAAATAATTTGCGCAATGAATGAGAAAATCCTGTTTTTTTCGGGGAGGGAAGCAGGTTTTTCGAATCGAAACACCGAGTCTTTTTTATTTGCAATCCAGTTTTCGAAAAACTTGGTTTCTCGGTCTAGAAACCTTGTTTTTCGATCGAAAAATACGGTTTTTCAAAAACCTTGTTTATCGATTTGATAAAGATTTTTTTTTCAATTTGAAAGATAGGTTTTCCGTACAGATACCTGGTGTTTCAATCGAAAAACGGTGGTTATCATATATGATAAATCAGGTTTTTCCATTTCGGCCGCGAAATCTTTTTTTCTCACCCAGAAACCTTCTTTATCATTGAAAAAACAGGATATCTCTTCTACTGATCATTACACTTGTCACACATATGTGATTTTTAAAAAAAATATGGCAAAACAACATGTTCTCTCGTTTTGATAAAACTTTAAATTCACTTTAAATTATAAAAAGATCAAGAAACTTGACAAAAACAATTATCAAAATAGATTTACCTGGATATGTGCCACTGGATTTGTGCAATGCAATGAATGGACTGATTTAGTTAGGGAATCTCCCATTTTAACAAAATTGAGAATATGTACCATATGAAATCTGGTATTTTTGGAACTTTATATACGGTATTCCCATTAGCATTCAACAGTACACACCTTGCTGTAGTAATTCTCTGAAGTTAATGTGAACTCCTATTAATGGTACTTGTTCCGATCGTCTTTGGGGCCCCTTGATTTACCGGAAGTAGTATCGATTTTGATATCAAATGAAAGGCCGTATTTTTATCCCCCTGGCTTGAAAAGCAAAGGGGGATATTGCGAGGGTGCGAATGTCCGTATGTATGTATGTGTATGTATGTTTGTGTTCCAGTTTGGTTAGGTTTTGGTTAGGTTTTCGTTTTTCGCGCCTCATTCGAAAAGTTTAAGTCCGATTTAAACCAGACTTGGTGGTTAAGGTGCAATAGGGGTTCCTTCATGTGTGGATGATGTCAAAGGTTATGGACCAAGGTCAAGGGTCATCTGAGGTCATGTTTCAGACTGCCATCTTGTCAGGGGGATAGCGCAAGTTTACTTGCTGTATTTTTCTCATTTTCGCCCTGAAATGTGAGCCCTCAAAAAAAAAAAAAAAAAAAAAACCTTTTCTGTCAATTCTTCAGTTGGAAAAGGTAACTTATGAGAATTCTACAGACTTATCCTTCACTTTGAAGCTATTCCTGCAAATTTCAGATATTTTTCAAATCACTGATAGTGTCTTTAATGGTACTTGTTCCGATCGTCTTTGGGGCCCCTTGATTTACCCGGAAGTAGTATCGATTTGATATCAAATGAAAGGCCGTATTTTTATCCCCCTGGCTTGAAAAGCAGAGGGGGATATTGCGAGGGTGCGAATGTCCGTATGTATGTATGTGTATGTATGTGTATGTATGTGTGTGTTCCAGTTTGGTTAGGTTTTGGTTAGGTTTTAGTTTTTCGCGTCTCCTTCGAAAAGTTTAAGTCCGATTTAAACCAGACTTGGTGGTTAAGGTGCAATAGGGGTTCCTTCATGTGTGGATGATGTCAAAGGTCATGGACCAAGGTCAAGGGTCATCTGAGGTCATGTTTCAGACTGTCATCTTGCCAGGGGGATGGCGCAAGTTTACTTGCTGTATTTTTCTCATTTTCGCCCTGAAATGTGAGCCCTCAAATCCATTTCGTTCCCAAGATATAAACAAAAAACGGCGTTTTAATGGTTAACCATCAATATTAGCACAGTATTGAATAGGGCTTTGCTTTGCAATATGCATTATCGCTTCTACCATTAAAACCGCAAGTTTGTTTCCCACGGTACTTGGTGGGGCGTATGTGCAAGTGCCATGCTCTCATATCAAGTAGAGAACACAATAGACAAAAATCGGAACAAGTACCTTTAATTGTTTTACGTGTCTTTCTCAAACTCAAAGTAATAATTCTTTTCCAAAGATTCAACTATATAAACACGGTGTGCCTAATGCGGAATATATTCAGGGTCAGAAAATTGTATATCCATTACAGTCATTACTGGAGTTCTTCGTTTTTATTTGTTTTATTTGTTTTATTTGTTTTTTTTTAACAAAGCGATGTTACCATCTGTGTTTACTGCTCCTGAGATTAGAAATAACATTAGCATAACGACTGCATACATTTGGCTACAGAAATGTCTTGAAAGTGAAAACAAATAGTGATTTTGATTTGCTTTCAATAAAAACAACAACATAGTCTGAATTTCGTATTTGCTGCAATACGAAGTTAAAAATTTCACAATTTTTGCACCAAAGAGGTAATTCTCAGCTAAATCCTTTCAGATGGGGATTTTAACTTTTTAAGGGCACCTGATATGTGAAATCTCTCGTTGCACTTTTAAAAGTAAATGTGTGCGAACCTAGTGTCAGTTGTTTGTACGATGACCAGGTCACTTGGAATCATCTGAAACGATATTGTTGAATCTTAATAATATTATTATTGTTCACCCATGGTTAACCCATTAAACAGAATATGCCTGATATACTTGCTTAGAATAAAATAAAACAATATAAATGCAAATTAAATATTGTCATATGTATTACATCATTTAATAGAACAAAAGCAAAACAAAAAGCTTTTTTTTTTACAAAATAGACAAAGGTCACAATAATTGGAGATTTCTCACTTCGTCTTAATATAATGTGACACTCGATAAGAATTGATGCCGTGTATAAATGTTAAATGTCCGTTTTCGATTTTTTATTGAATCTATACTACACATGTTTTTTTTTTGCGAGAGCTCGGAAAAGGTCCGGATAATGGAAACAGGTTAGAGATAATGTCGTTTCCTTGAGATTAAGGGAGTAGAGATAGGATGACTGAGACTGAGGGCCGATCTTATAATGTGGCGTTTCCCTATAGCGGACGGCCAAACGAAAAGATTATGATTCGTATCAGGACCAAGGTGGCTCACCCCCCATGTAAAATACATAATTCTCCGAATAATTCCTAAAATTAAGTAACCTCAGTTCTACGTATGTTCTTACATCTAGTATGTGCACATTCTCTAGAAAATGAATTAAATGTAATCTAAATTTTTTTGCCCTGAATATCAGTGACTAACCGATGTATACCATGATTCATTGACTCCAGCAAATAACGGGTGCTATTCATAAGTAAATCCGCTCGGTATGCAGAAGACCAAATACTTCACAGATTCCTTTTTCATCTGGAACTGCAGAGCCATTGTTATTATCCATGCAACTGAAAAGATTGCAGGTGTTATACCAATACCCCGATTTAGATTAAGCTATTTCATGACGTGGGACACACAAATTACCTGTCCTCTTTCACGAATAAATAAAGTTAAAGGTTCCTCTGCGTGTTCAATTAACTTTGACCCTATATTTCATCATTTATTCGAAAGGAAAACGAAGGTGAACAACGCTCACGAGAAAAAAGTTGTTTGGCAAACTGTGACCTAACATCTTTGTGCAGAACCACACCCGTAACTTGCCGCGTAACCCCATTTCTACAGGTATGCAATTTACTGTGTTATTAGCAGAAATCGAAAATCATTCACCTATATGAAATGCAGGTAAACCGCTGCCGAACAAACGTTTAAATTGAATAGAAAAGAGGTCCAACCCGCACTAGGCCAGCGCGGAAGGGTAGGCCGAAATCCAGCCTGGAAACATGTTGAGGCTTTCGTCCAACAGTGGACAGACAAAAAGGCTGATGATGATGATATTATGATTAAGTTATGGGTCTTGGTTCTGCTCCAAGATGTTAGGTCATAGCTTGCCAATCAAAATGTCTTTCATGATTTTTGTTCATCTTCGTTTCCTTTTTGAATAAATGATGAAATATACTGTCAAAGTTATCGAACTCCCAGCAGAAGTTTGAGTTTTATATTCTTCGTGAATCTAAATCGGGCGGTGATAAAAACTCAAAGCTTTTCAACGTCATGGACAATAACAATGGCTTTGCAGTCCCAGAGAATCTGAAGTCCGTTGTCCTATTCATAACGGGCGGATTAACTTATCAATAGCACCATTATTTGCTGGAGTCAATGGAACGTGATGTACATCCCTTGGTCACTGATATTCAGGGGAAAAAGAAGATGACATTTAATTCATTTTCAAGAAATTGTGCACATACTAGAAGTAAGAACACGTGTATAACTGATTTTTATAATTTTAGACAATTTATTTAGGCAACAGTATGTACTTCCCATGGGTGCGTCACCTTTGTAAACGCTATGAGATCTTCCCGCTAGCCTATAAACAGAAATACTGACTCTAACCTAACTAACTCGGACTCTGAAGTCGGCCGATGCCATACTTCGTCCGGCAGAAGTAAGGAGTAACGACATCACTTTCACGCAACATGAACTGTTGTGCATACGTATCACTTTGTATGCTCGCGAATACAGCTGCGACTTACCGCGATGCGCACGTTTAACACTGCGTAAAAGCTATGACATCACTTCTTCTGGCCGTACAGAGTATAGCTTTCAAATGCGCATGTTCAATCTGGCCGGACAGAGTATAGCTTTCCAAACACGCATCCAGAAAGATTTGTTACCACATTCAGACAAAATAATGGAACTGAAAACCAGCTTAACTGTGTAAATCCCATTGGAACGGGGTACAAATGGATCAGCCGAGAAAATCTTTCATATCTACCCCCATTTCTTCACCAAATTCCTTCATTTTTTAGCATAGAAAGTCGAAAATATGCAGATCATGAACACATCAACTGCGTCACAGTTAAGTAAACAGTTCAGGCATTGTGTCAGTTTATCCCCGAATGTTCACCAAAATCTGGAGTTACAAAAATATAGTTTTTAAAATGGTTTTCATAATTACTTTTAATGATTACCATGAAGACAGTGAGTGAGTCAATTTTGATCATCGGTGGCAGTTAACCGGTAGCGAGATTTAAATACTGAAAGTTTGGTTCAAAACATAATAAGAGAGTAAACAGACTTGTGTCGATCAAATGACACGTAAAATAGTCCACGGGTAAAGGCCGGTATTTTCACACCTTTCGTTAGCATCGAGGACTTATCTATATCTTAAGTAGTCTCGGCAGTCGCTTGATAGTTTAATACTTGCCAAGAGCGCTCTTGTTTTTCTTAATTCGCCCTTTTCAATATTGAAGAAAGAAGTTTTTATTAAAGCCTGTCGAGTTGCATTTGATGGGCTTTACTTCCCGGATACTTTTAAGGTCCTGACATCTTGTGTCAATATTCACTCTAGCGTCAGTGAGGAATGGTTCCATGGTGTACGTAGATGGCAAGGAGAAACCAAACAAAACACAAGAATATTCTATGACTGAGTTAGGAAGTAGCATCTCTTAAAAGAGGTGCCAGTCATTGCCTACTGGACCCATGGGTTAATTGAGGAGCTACAGATCCAGACTTTGAAGGAAGCTCTGATGGCTAATGAATAAAATTCAAATGCAACTGGGGAATGGCTTGATAACGTCTTCATTTTTATTAAAGCCACTATTATCTGTCCTTTTGGGAAGATTTTTTCGGTGTCGGAAACCTAACGAAATGCATTTTTCTGATGTGTATTAATTTGCATGGTTTACTTTTTGTCTTTCTGAAATAGAGGTCAGTTTGAGGTTCTCTCTTTTTTTTTTTAAAGACACCCCGTATATCTATATGCACCTTGCATTTTCTTACTCTCTCTGATTGGCTACCCGCATCATGTAATATTATAAATTACCAATCAAATCAGCAGTATAATGACCATGGGATTAATTTTCTACCAATATGGGATTTTTTTGTTCATAACATCCAAACCAAACATCTTTTAGCCTTAATATTTCAGAGGGTAAATGAGAAAACAAAATGTGACAGATAGCAACAGTTTTGACCACGTCTGTTAAAATTTGAGATCCTGTAGCGACGAGGCTTTTAACAATCAGACCATGGAACTTTCACGTCAAACGAATAAAATCAAAATACTTTAGTTTAAAAAAGGTTGCACTGATTGTTCTGAAGATCACACAGCCTATAAGCATTTAAACATTCTATCATAGCCACATATTAGGCGATTTGTTTTCTACTTTGACAAAAAACTTCTTCCTAACAGTATCTACCCGAATTTAGGAAGTTAATAAACTGATTACAGAAGACCCTTTACATAGAACATCCGTGTATCAAATACATTGCGCAAAATTAAACGAGAAATAGGTCAGTTCAAACTTAATTAACAGTTAGACTAAGACAATCCGATTGCCTAATTAAAGTTATTTACTTTTGGAAGAAGCAAATAACTTTAATTGACAAAAAATATAAAGCTACCCAGATCACAGTATGCTACAAATGTTGAATCAATATTGGCTAACAATGTTGTCTGTGGTTAAAACCATCAATACCCATGGTTTAAATAAAATCAATGTTAACTCCAAAATATTGACAAAAAAGTGAATTTGCCACAACTTATAACTTAGCTGTGTGATGGTTTATTCATGTTGATGGCATTACAGGTCATAAAAGATGAAAGTCGACTGATGTTTATTTATTTGGATATTTTTAGGCGAGAAGCTTTCTGAGCTTCTCGCTCTATTCCCTAGGATTTTGACCTACTTTTCAAATATCAATTTTCGTGCTGTATCTATTTAATAGGTGGAAAAAATCAAATCGGTAATGGCGTTTACATGCTAATTAGCATAAATAAACATTTTGGTGGCGCTATTCAAAATTTGTTTGTCCCTTAAATCGAAATTTTATTTCAACAATGTTCTCCTATTATGAGCCAAAGTTTATTGAAAAAGTCCTTTCAATTTCTGGCGGGAATGTATTTGTCGCGACATAAAAATCGGGCTTTTGAACCGCCATTTTGAATCAGTACAGCCAGAAGACGTTAGTTATAAACGTCTTTTGTACAACCAATTTTCAAGTTTTGTTCATGTTATGTGGTCGTGTTGATGTACCCCATCAATGACCGGAGTTTTGATTAAAAAATCCAAAGTAGTTTTCGGGGACCTCATACACTTAGGTGTTAAAAACATTACAAACATACAAAACATACAGATCTATATAATTGAAGTCCGATTTTGACTTTTGAGATTTGTTTCGAACATATACCCTTATATCCAGAAATGTACTGTATTATTGAAGAATTAAGATTTCCAATCCGTCTCTTTCTTTCTGTATGTCTTTTTCTATCTCTCTATCCGTCTGTCTTTTATCTCTTTTCTTCTAATGACTTAAACCCGTCGCTGCATTATTATAATCATAATGTTCCAGACATTGCTCAAAGGAATAGTTCATGATAGCCCCGTATCCAGACTTAGATAAAAAGTTGAGATAATTTATATCATCTGAAACGTTGACTATATAATATTGGTGTTTAATCTTACGTGCAGATTTGATTGAAGAAATTAATAATTTTGAATTTTCTCTGTTAGTAAGTGGACAGAAATTACAACACAGTGGCCTGGAGTATTGGGTAGCCTTGTATACACAACCAATTTCTTCATGGGAGTACCTGTGAAGTAGCTGTTAAGTAGCCATGGAGTACCCACCCGCATGGGTACCACATTGCCGGCCGCAAATGTGGGGGTAATCATCTACCTAGGTACACACGCAGTAGCTCAACCACTATTCACCCCATGCGGGAGTACCTGCATGGGTACTCCCATGCAAAATATTTGAGCTCTGTGTGATTATTTTAGTAATTTTTATCCATTATTTAACATTTTGGTCACATACGTTATATTTTTTTCACAAAATCATCATTCATCAATCTTTATTTAAAAAACACACAAAAGATTGTACACAAAACCCAGGACACAGTCTGGGCAGACCCAGACACGTGCAGGGTACACAATATTACAAAGGCAAGTAAATAAATATATTTACAATATTTAAAAAGATAAAACAAGTTGTCGGAAAATTTTTTTTGGAGTCCTGGAGAAGGGTTTAGCAGGAAATGTAGGGAGAGTTTTCCCAAACAGGGTTCAAACGGGCGTTCCAGATGGTATAGCTCGAAATTAGAGCCAAATTGCTAAGCTCCTTCAAAAAAAAAAAAAAAAAAAAAAAAAAAAAAAAAAAAAAAAAAAAAAAAAAAATCATAATGTTCCAGACATTGCTCAAAGGAATAGTTCATGATAGCCCCGTATCCAGACTTAGATAAAGAGTTGAGATAATTTATATCATCTGAAACGTTGACTATATAATATTGGTGTTTAATCTTACGTGCAGATTTGATTGAAGAAATTAATAATTTTGAATTTTCTCTGTTAGTAAGTGGACAGAAATTACAACACAGTGGCCTGGAGTATTGGGTAGCCTTGTATACAAGGCGCTCTACCAGCTTCATTCATTGGTTCACACGTCTGATACAATGATGTCACAGAAATCATATGAGGAGTAGAGCACATTCCCCTCCCTAAAACTAAAGATATAGCAATACCATGGCAAGATTTCATTCTATCAAAGCTCAGCAAGCACCTAATTTGAGGTCTCCAATTTCACCTGGCCTCAGCCAGCTCCATCAGGCAGAACAGTAGCACAACCAATGCACCTGGCCACAACGGGTATTTGTAGTTTTATACCTAGACTAGTAGGCTCCTGAATCCAGTGTGCACAACAGACTAACAGGAGGCGCACCAATTTATCTGTTTATTTAATCTTTCTCTAGACAGGGTAGACTCTTCAATGCTAAAACACTGATTTCAAACCTGCAAACATAATGTTCAATTAATTGAGAATAAATGTCGTTTTATACAATGTGAAAAAGAAATAATTTGCCGGTTCTTAGCAGACAGCTTTGATCAAGTCTAAGCACTGGGATACAAGCACATCTTCTTATCATCATAACGCAACATCCGACTTCTTGAATATAAGTTGTTATCATGATATCTTCTAACAATGAATGAAAACAACTAGCCATGATCACGAAATGCGCCTTTAATATTAATATAACCGACGTTAGATAAGGTGTTGTGTTTTATCCAATGGCAATACTTTAAAAGTCCATGAACTTCGGTTTTGCCCTTCAAGGCTTACGAATATAATACATATACTTGTGTGCACTTAAAGAATCTCTGAATATTTGAGCTGGTTTTCATTACCTGCTGTTGAAGGCTAAAACGCAAACACCCACGTGCTTGGTTAGAATACTCATCACTTATATCGATAAGAAAAATAAATTGTATGATATATATAGTTAAAACGATGTTAAAATGGATATTATCCTTTCATATTTTAGAGCATAAAAATACTAATAAATATTGATGCCAAATATGAAATATTGAAAATAGCACAGAGCAATTTGTGGTCAATTTGGTAAAAATTTTAAAGATATTAGATGATCAAGATTTTGTAAACTCATTTTTGATGTAAGAAAATTCACTAAATTATTAAGACGATAAAAGCTTTCTCTGCGTCATATTGGATGAACCGTTTAATGATATTGTCATCGCTAAAGATTGAGCAAAATATCATTCACAATATGATCAATATCGCATTTATTACACCTTAATGATGCTATTGAAATTTAAATATTTCAATATTTCCAGTATTTTTTTCCGGTCTTCCTTGACATGCTATGAAACAAAAGAGTTCTTGTTATGTCTCAGGTATATCCAAAACACTAAAAGGTTGACGACAGAAGACAATGGGATTTCAGACTTACACAACTACTGACTACCGCGAAGCGAAAACCCTTGAACGAATTCCAATAGCTATATATAACTCTTTTTGGAATACTCAAACATGAGATTTTATATTAGAAAAAATGAGATTGAACAAGCACAAGAATCATTGACCCAACGATCGTGTTTGAATTCGTTTGAGTGCCATTGTCGTGGTGAATCTCCTTATAGGGTTAAAGTAGGCGAATTTAATTTCTCTTTTTCCTTTTTAAACTTTTATTTATTCGCTTTCACACATTGATCAACGTAGATAATACGATAATAGCACATCACGAGTCATTGTCCTTGATATAGGATATGACTGCCGAATATAGTCGGATTTTAAAACTTGGGCTCTGTCGAAACCACAAGATGAAAAGGAATAGACATTTCGTGCGGGTATTGTTCTCCAATATCTTGTCAGAAGTCAAAGATCTGTCTTTAAAGAGAACTAAGTACAATTGTAGTCAATAGAAACTAGAGAATCTTTTCAAGTTTTTTAATCTTAGAATCTATACCATGCCATATTAAAGTCTACAAGGAGGGGCGAGAAAGCACGCGAGTCATAGTTGGGTTGGTGATGACATCATTAGTGAAAACTATTGATTTTTCAAAGAGTAATAGAAAATTCATGTGACTGGTGTGAATCCATTCATGGCACTGACTGAAAATCAATAGTTTCACTAATGATGCAACTGGTATAGTGTATTCTTTTTGTGGCCCTGTATTGGAATGGAATGCCCCGTAAAGATTTGGACTAGGTTTATCATCTCATTTCCTGAAACCTTTAACATGAACGGACAACTTAATTAGATTATACAGGGTGAGTTGGTGACGCCGATTTAACCCACTATTTTGCACCTTAAGGAACATATATGTCAAAACATTTTGTGTCAATGGGAAACAAGGTTTACTTGCTTTGCTTTTCTGCAAAGATAATTCCCATCGGTTGATATAGTGGTAATAATAATAATAGCACTTATGTGAGTTACTTATGAAATACAAAAGACAACTAAACAGAATAACTTAGGAAAGAAAAATGGGCTACTCAGCCCAAACACGTCATCAGTGAATTTCTCTCCGTAGAACAACATACATAAACATACAAATACAGAGTAAGCATAAAACTGATATGCGAAAAGAAGACAGACAATGCTGGAATTAACTTGTGAGAAAATACTGCTTGCAAGGGAACTTGAATTTAGGGAAAGAGCTGGCTTGCCGAGTGTGAAGTGGAATGTTTTCCCAAAGTCTAGGAAAAGAGAAAAAGGCAGAATTGTAGAAGGAATTAGTCCTTGTCTGCCAATGTAGAAATCTGTCTTGAGAAATACGATTTCTGTGAAAAAAGTCCTTGAAAGATTCTGAACCAATATTATTTAAAGGTGCATTTCGTGATTTCAGCACCTTCTGTTTTATTAATTGATCACTAGATATCCTTGAGAAAAGCTTATTCTCAAAATTTGAGCTGATCCCGATCTTGCGGTTTTGTATTATGAGCAATTACTCATTTCTCACGATCCCATAGGCTATTGTGCTGTAATTTCTGTCCGTTTACGGACAGAAAATACAAAATTGCGAATTTCTTACAGACGCCACCGAATCTGCACGTAAGATTGGGTACACATGGATTACTAATGCTAACGGTTCAGATGATATAAAAATCTCAATTTTTTTAGGTAAGTCGGGGGGGACGAGGCTGTGGATCACGAAATGCCCCTTTAACAGCTTGTAATAAAATTGCAACCGCTGCAATTTAAATAAATTATCAATACTCAATATGCCATGCTCCCCAGAACCTTGTTTCCAATAGGACTCGTGTAATCCTCGTAACAGCACACTCGGATACATTCAGATGAGGCTTGTTTGTGGCTGACAAACCGTAGAGTTTGTCAAGATCATTTTGCATATCAACCACATCGTTATAGGAAGTGACAAAGCCCACTCTGAAAATTCACCTCTGAAAGTAACCTTCTGTTTCCAGTCCATAAGAAACTTCTGAATCCAAGATAGATGGGTACCCATAATAGAACGCTAGACCTTGCATATGACCATGTACAAGAGTCTACACAAAATATTTTAATAGTTTTCTTGGCAACATTGACCTGGTGATTCAAAATCGTGATGATCCAACTTGTGCATTTTTCAGTATTTTGCGTTATGGAATGAGCGGGGAAGTAACAGGGGTAAAATGTGTAAACGTTTCATACGGGATTAAAAGGTGAATGGACATGTTCATCTGGTTCCAAGGTGGTTTCATATTGTTCGTATTAGTCAGGTAGCCATGGTCCAACTTATGGCCTGACCGTAAAATTGAGTATGGACACAATTTTTCTGCTGAAAATGATAGATAATGGTGTGTAGAATAAAAATCTGCCGGGTGCCACCTAGGCATCCTTGAGCATTTTGAGAAATCCAATATAGCGTCGCCATAAATGAAAATTATCTATTCAACCCATTATTATCAAACTATGGAGTTACTGGATATACTATAGGACCCAATGAACAAATGCATGGCACTTGTAACATTGTGTCATACTCCAAATTCAAAATGGAAGCCAAATCTAATAATTTAAAAATATGCCATATAACAGCAAATACCTGCGATAAAAAATAGACGAGAAGTACTTAGGTTATGTTGCTAGACACAATTAAATGTATTTCTGATACTTTTAAAATTGTAACATGACGTCAATCAATATGGCAGCCAAAACGGGAACATCTTCAAAAAATACTTGGCACAAATTTATAAGTATTACAGCCTTCAAATCGAAATCAATTTGTCAATGACATTAGAAATGTACCTTTGATCCTAACCAATGTACAACATACATTTCAATTTGTTTTAAATGCGCCAAAATCGAAATAAAACTAATTATGGTGCAAAGTTGTCAAAAATACCATAGGAATTACATTTTTCACATATATTGCACTCAATTTATAATTTGACCCATTTTTATTTATCCGGATTACCTGGTATCACTTGATTATGATCATAGGTACATTTCTGATTGTTTCACTGACACAATAATTTATACTTGAAGGTAATATTTAGACATTTGTGTCAAGTATTTTTTGAAGATATTCACGTTTTGGCTGCCATAATTAAATAACATGTAGCGACCAACTCTACATTGGGAGAGGTAGGTGGGCAATAACAAAATTTTTGATCCTCTACAGTCGAAGGCTGACAGTGATGTGAATCGAATGACCAACCCAATAAAAAGACGGCAAAAGGCGCGTTCCTATTGGACAATAGCCAAGCTGTAAATAAAAGCAGGGCTGTGATTAGCCAAAAAACCGTTGCTACCAAAATAAAGCAAAACAGACTGACCTTTAGGTCGTTGTTACGTGCGACCAGCACAGAAATGACGACGTCACGGTGCGGCACCTTTGTCTGAATCTACGCAGTAAACACCGTGCTATGCTGACGTAATTTAGTATGAGAAAAGGGCAAAACAACTTCCCGGGTAGGGTAAACTTGTTCCCTCGTTGACCTCGCATTCGGAAACGATATTATTTGTGAAAGAGGACAAGTATCTTGTGCTTTGCGTCATGAAAAAATAGCTCTGTAATCTTAATCGTTCAACTGCATGGGTAATAACAATGGGTCTGTACCACTGACCTCTACACATGGATAGCGGGCTGCCGCACAGTTGAATGGTCGCCGAGTGTCACAACACGAAGTTGCTTTTCTACCTTGGTAATATGGCGGGAAACAATGCATACAGCTTCTGGTGAACATATTCCACACAGATGTTCTATTGTTATACAAAATTCCTTTAACTTTGACAAGGTGTATGCATTGTTTCCCGCCATATTACCAAGGTAGAAAAGCAACTTCCTGTTGTGACACTCGGCGACTCAGACCCGCTATCCATGTGTTGAGGTCAGTGGTCTGTACTTCCAGATAAAAAGTAATTTGAAGTGCTTATCCTCTGCATACCGAGCGGATTTCCTGGATATCAACAGTGCTATTATTTGCTCGAGTCAATGCAGCATGATGGTCACAATGCATACACCTGGTCGCTGATATTTAGGGAAAAAATTGTGATGACATTTAATTTTTTGTTAAAAGTGCAAAATGTGAGCCTATTTCAAATGCAACGGTTTTCAGTTTTGTTTAGATACAGTATGCTGTGCACGGGCTTGGCTTGCAACCTTTTGTACAACTTCATAAAATGATGACGTCTAATGATTTCGATTGCTAGAACTTTAATATTGAAATGTATTAATCGATATCGTTACTCGAAGTAGCAAAGTTGCTAGGTGGACGTCACGCTTACGTGTTGGTTTTCGTGTCGAACAACTCCCGCTAGAGTACCCATGTGACTTTTCTTCGCGTCTACAAAAAGCAAGTACGTTCACTAACATTTTTGTCTTTCAACATTACAAAAAACAATGTATACTTTTCAGAGTCTGTGCACTGCAACATTAAACGCGCCCTACAAGTGTTAAGGTATTTATCAGCAAGCTTAGATATCTTTTGATACCATACCGGAAATCAAAAAAGAATTACATCAAATCAGCCATATTCGTAATTTCATATCGATGTATTATTTAGAAAAAATAGAGAAGATGTTTTCAATATATAACGTACTATATCTTTCATAAATATCACCTGACATAGTTTTCTTCATTGTTCTTGTCATGTTTTATTTAGAATAATCATCTCGGAAAGAGCGGATCAATTTATCATGTGTTTATCCTCACGGGGGAGGGAGGAACTTGTCCAATTTCATCAATTTGATGGCAAAACCTGAGCATAGGAATATTTCAGGTAATGACTTTAACTGAATGCGGAAGGGTATTTAGTTACACAGAAACAGGGCCAACAGTGAAATGTATTCCGCCTACTGATTTAGAGCAAAATTATGGCTACTTATACACATATCATGTTCAAATATCCCGAGGAGCATCAATTCAATTTGAAACTTTTCCCTTTAGAATCTTACCAGAAAAATAATTCAAGAAGATCGCATAATCCGCTCTCACCTGTCGTGTATTTCACTCCTACATCCTACATGACAAATAGAAAACATTAGACCACATGATCCCTGAGTCTAAGAGCAGAAGCCGATTTGGAACGTACTTCCGAAAATGTTTATACATGAATCTTTTGTTGATACCTCTTGTGTACGTCAATATGTAAATGACAATACAAACCCGACGAACGATATTACTTAAATGTTTCGTCTATGCTTTGTAATTCAGACTAATTCTTGAGATTTAAATGAAGACACAGTACATTTCATTTATCTTCTTTTTCTTAAATGGTCACCAGACAGTCGGATTTCCGGTGCTTAGCCGGCTACTTTAAAGTAATAATGGATATCTTGCTTTTAAATACAGGTTTATGCATTAAAATTTCCACCAACTTTGATTTTATGTCCAAAATAGACAAGAAAATTGCTAAAACGATTGGCAAATTAAAAAAATGTAACTTATTAAAATTTTTATTTCAAGAAATGTTAATAATCTACAGCTATACTACTTTAAGGGAATTTTAGTTAATTAAAAAGAAACATCGAAAAAAATGGGCATGTGTCATATAAATGTGCCATTATTGCTTTAACCTTAAAGAGGGATGGGCTGATTTAAATATATGAAGTTTTTATTTTGATAGAATGGAATTCACCCCAAAACCCCATATGTAGAGTTTCGCGCCGATATTCCAACCCGTTTTGATGTGAGGGCTAAAAACGTGATTTTGTAAGTCCCATAGTGTACTGTGTAAAATTAACATTGGTCGACCAGCCCTAAAATTTCACAAGGTAAATGAGAAAAACAGTAGCTTTCTTCTGATACCAAAATTTTGACCACTTCCGGTAAAATTTGGGGTCCCTGGGGACGAGGATTTAATCCAAACCTTAAAGGTCCCAGGAAATGAGATGCTAAACCTACTCCAAATCTTTGTGGGACATTCCATTACAATAAACAGGGCCAGAAAAAAAAGAATACACAACCAGTGACATCATTTGTGAAATTATTGATTAACAGTCAGTATCATGAATAGATTCACACCAGTCACCTGGAATTTTCTATATATTACTCTCTGATAAATCAAAGGTACCACAAATTATGTCATCACCAACCCAAATATTGAATGCTTTCTGGATATAGATTCCAATGGTAAATGCAAAATGGCAGCTATTTCAAGTGCCAAGGTCAAGACTACTATTTGTACATGACTTTGGCATGCAGAAAAAAAACCATGTAATTAGACACTTGCATTTTTAAAATCGGATAATATTAACAATATGACCTTGACTAAAATTGTGTTGACCTTTTGACATTTTTGGCCATAACGTCCTCATTTGAGGTCAGATATATACCAAACCGTACATTTTTAGTTGCCTGAAGATTAATTAATTAATTGTGTCAGTTCTCAGTTTTGACTCCGTGTTTTTCCCCTTCCCCAAAATGTCGGAACATTGAAGATTAATGGATGTGAAAATGAAGAGTATTGAAGAACTATCTTAGGTTAATTGTGTTTAAAGCAATAATGGCACATTTTTTGAAGAGCGCCCCCAATTTTCAAAATTTGATATTTTGGCACAGTTGGTAATTGTCTAGGAAACTCTACCTGCGAACGAGAATACTAAAAAATGCGTATTTATCATAAAATAAGCGATTTTGTAATTAGAATTGGGATCCCAGATTGGACTTAACGGCAGAGCTGGAAATGCTACGTTTATGTCCGTCCATGATGAAATAGTGCCACCTCGAGAAAATAACCTCTAACTTGGCTTGACTTTGCTGAACCAATAAAAACAACTAATGGATGAGCGTAGACACGTACATGGCGCTATTTCCCGGCTATTTCACATTGGAAGGCCGTTTCCAGCAGCCGTTGAATTATTATCGGGATTCCGATAATAATTATTCTAATTACAAAATTCCTTCGTTTGTGACACACAGACATTTTTAGCTTAACCATTCACATGTATAGTTTACTAGCCAGTTACCAATGCAACCGTGTAAAAATCTCAATTTTTTGAAAAATTGGGTGCGCTCTTCAAAAAAATGTGCTAATATTGCTTTAAGGAAAAATAATCCATACCATACCAAAAGGTAAATTAAAGAGCAAGCATGATTACCACAAATATGTGGATAAAAGTATATAAAACCCCATTGTGCCAGTATGTTTTTCAAAATACTCACCATCTTGGGGATGTGAATTATGAGAATCTTTTTTCTGTTACCATGGAAAACAACATTTGATAGTAAGTTAAAAATGCATTTCCATATTTTTTAAAATTTTATCACATTATCGCTGCTAATCCCTTCAACAAGTTCCCGTAGAGGACGGATAATAAACAATCAATCAAAGCCCATGGGAACACATATGGCCCAGACTATAACGCATAAGGGGCCCTTTTCATATGCTATTTACGGATGCAATGGAATTGGTATTTTTATTACCTGGAAGTTCCAAAGGTATGCAATAAAATAACAGTGTGGAGGAATTAGTATTTTCCTGCATAAAAACTAAGTACATATCTGAAAATTTTCACCAGCTTGGATCGCTGGTTTTGATAACACATTACCTAATTAACATCACTCTTTGGTTTAGTTGAGTTTCGTTTGTCAAAATGAATGGTTTAAAAAACACACTCATGATAACAGAAGAAATCAAAGCGATTGCTTCCAAAACAGCGAACTATTTGGATTGAAAAATATAGATGGTAGAAAAGGGCCCTGCGCCTGACATTTTCTTCTTGATTTTTAAAATGCAACTGGTTAAAGACTAAACAAATACTCATTTTTTCAAATTTAATGATAAAACGTCACTCATTTCTAAACTACAAACTTAATAGAAACAGGGGAGTCTGGGATCGACAGGACATTATGGCTTACTTCCAGTACGGTTTCCACTCATTATATTTCATATTGTATGTAGTGTTGATACCGATGTTTGATTGTGGATGGATAGAAATAAATATCTTGTTGTTATTTTTCAATTTCACAACCAACTCTCATGTTAAACATTTTGGAGAACACATTGTAGAAAATCAAAGCTCTGAAAATGCTTGACAGAATCTATACCAACATTATTAAAAAGAGATGGTTTGCATTACAAAACGTACATAAACATAATGGCAACAGCTCGTGTAGCTTCAGTAGAAACTGCAAAATCCTACCTCCAAGACAATGGTGAAAAAGGAATTTATTTGCCAAACCATCGACGGCTTCTACTACCATACTAATAAGTACTTATCTTTTAAGCCTCCTAAAGGTTATCCAGAAGAACGTCCAGTTATTAGAAACGACATCCATGATACCACCCTCTCAAATTCCATTCCTGCTACCACCCTCTCAAATTTCCATTCCATGTCTTTTAAAGGAAATAATGGACATGAAACAAAATGAACATAAGAAAGACCCTACTGAATACACTTCCACGAGTTTGAAATACAATTGGATGTTTACCTTCTGTAAAAAAAACAGTAAAAACAGGAAGAGTTCCAGGGGATGATGGTGGCAGTTTGTGCAAATTTCTGGAACAAGGATGCTGACATTACTGCCAGCATTCTAAACTGAAAAAGCATGTTGTCATGCAGCTCACAGACCATTGCTATATGTGCTAATCCCGGCTAATCCATCTTTCACGTGCCAGATCAAATCTTACTACAAGCCCTAAAGTACAAGCCTGAATCCCGGTCTGAAGGCTTTGAACTTGTGTCGCAAAACATGCTAGGTACACTGGTAAATTCGTCAGGGATGGGAACACCTTGCTTTTCTTCCAGAATTGCCACACACTGCCACCTCTCCCCCGGAACTCGTCCTGTTTTTGACTGTTTTTAAGAAAAAATCAAAAAATATCCAAATTTTCAAAACTCGTGGAAGTGATTTCAGTAAGGGTACATTGTCATTATGGCAATTTTTGTCATGCCATATGTCCCTTTATGTTGTGTAAAGGGGCAGATCGTGCACTTTAAAAACCGTTACCCAAATTGGACATCTTGATCTTCATAATTTGAAAGCGTTATTACCCTGCAGAAATCCGGTGGTCCCACGGGCTTCTAAGATGTATTTACATGTATATGTATCTGCAGCCAATGGATTGTTAAACAATAACACAGGCCTGGGTGTTCCTACAGAGTGGTTGTTATGGCGTTACAATGCACTCGTGATAGTTAGGAATAGTTTCAGGAAAGTTGACGATAGTGTGGATGGTAATCTAGAGTGGATTTTTTTTTTTCAGAAAAGGAGATCAACGGGTAACATGTAATTTTTTACCACGAACACGATGGGGGGAAGGAAATACAAAAAAAAAGTGATCTCTCTTGTACCTGCAGCAGATAGTAATTTTTCGGGGGGAGTAAATTCTGGGGGCCAAATATTAAAAATTTGGAGATTTTCAAATATTTTTTGGGCCAAAATTGCTGAGTTCTGCCAAATGTGGTTATTTTTTTGCCCGAAATCGCTGATTTTTGCCAATCCATTTACATAGATCTTACGTTATTTCGTTGACATCATTATCGACGTCATGTAGTTGAGAAGTTAAAAAAATATAGATAGATAGATATGGGCAAATTTTGGGGGAGGAATTGTGCACTTGTGATTAAAAGCATGGAATGTGGGCACAAATCTAGGACATGTCATAAGAAAGATTTTAGCTATAGGGCCATCGCAGATTTGTCATATGATCAAAAATGGCCAGCCATTTTTTCAAAATGGCTGCCATTACTTGCTAGTTTACTCTAGATTTGAGATTGGTTGATAAATTAC
>JAMKCH010001283.1:0-96486 GCA_023653785.1 Ophioderma brevispina
AGTAACTGTACAACTTTCCAGACTTCATGGGGAAGGGGAGGGAAGTTTTTTAACGACATTACTCCGCATGGTCAACATAAACTCTCTTATTCACAATAAACCAACTTGACAACTGAAAAGAAAAACCCCATCGTAGACCTATCTTTAAAATAAATATTGCTGCAGCCTGTGGGGAAAATTAAATGTCTCAATCTCAACTTTAACCCCCTGAAATCTAATGTGCCCTCCCATCATGCTTTTGACCCTTGACCTTTGCAGTGGTTCATGTGTCCAGGTCCTGTATTTTGAAACAAGCCTTTGATCATATTTGGACTTCTTACAACGGATACACTGCCACTCAAAATCTAGCTAATCTGTATCAACCTCATCTGGATGATACAGAATGGTCTAGAGGTCCATACAGTTTGCACTGCGAATGAAGCACTGCACTGACATAACTGGGACATGTCTGACAAAGGAGACCTGTGGCATTAAAGAAATATGGGCCAGGAAAACGGGTATTTACCCACTGAAATTAACAGCTAAATCGGCAGCATGCCACAGAAAATGAGTTTCAGCATGTAAAAGAAATATAGTACAATTTCAAGATATTACAATGAAATTTTTAGGGGTCATGTCAATATTACTTGTTTAATAACAACTCGCGAAATGATAGTTCAATGGCAATTTAATACAGTACATGCAAAAAAATTATCAATATCAAACTGAAATTCTTGATTGTCTAACTCAAATGTACAGGATTTCTAAAAACAAAGTGGGCCCCATGTTTCCCTTTGGCTCAGGTAATTACATATACTTGCCATATATCATTTTCACTTGAGAACAAGTTTTTGAAAGTATGGGAATAAGGACAGACCTTGCTGGCACTTGGCATGTCTTGATCAATACTCCTGCGTTTCTGGGCTTGGTAACACTCCTGGTGTTACAGCCTGTCTGGAGATCCAACTCGGACATTTCATCTGGGATTCGCATTTGTACTTCCTACAGGGTATGACGTTCCTTGGTGGGCAAACACAGGGTGTTTCACGCTTCAGCTCCGACCGGCGTTCCAGTCAAAATCTGTACTCTGGCTCGTCATCACAGTCATGAACCACAACAATCCGAACGACCTGTGACATGAAAATATTTGAATTTGAAAAATGTTTCCCAATTTCTTAATGTTTTTATGAACTTGTCAGGGGATATTTTAAGCTTACCTGAAGCTCGAGTTCAGTATTTATTACAGGAGTATTGATCTCTCTCCTCTCTGGGTCTGCCGTTCCCACAGAAGCATCGTGGCCGGCACGCAACCATACCTGTAGTGTACATGAAGCGTTAAGTGTAACGCCAATTACATGCTGTTGCTTATTTATATTCTGTGTAATTCACCCTACACTGCCTGCAAGTGTACCGAGTGGGATCCCCATCACTAGCTTAATTTATTTGTGGAATGCAGTTGACTATCCTCTAATTTTTGTGTCATGTTACACAAATGATAGGGTTTCCGGCAAAAGCAAGATGTAATTTGTTAAGAAAAAATAAATCTTAAATCATTTTCTTGATCTTTCATGTGCACAACTTTTTCTGTCAATTCCAGACATCTGCTGTTTTTTTTTGTGCTGAGACAACAAAACCATCTTCATACAATAAAAACATGAATATGCTTTGTGTGCTTGTTTTTTGACGAGGATGTACCTTTTGCGACGATAAGCAGATAAGGCCTGTTTTCTTTGGTGTGCATTCTAATAGGACAAAAAGATAATTACAGGTTGTACAGGATTAAATTTTAGATTCTCTTTTTAAAGTATACAAAATCATCATCTGGTAACAAAAATGTATACTTGGCGCTATTGTTGTGTTTTCGCACAGAGCAACAGAGTTGATTAGATAAAGTTAATGAACTTTTTCCCCTATTCATCTAGGCCCTGTACAGCTCTCTACTATATGGAGATACTATCACAAATGCAAGCCTACCTGAGTTTGGCGGCTACTCCTCATACTCTGCTGCAGCGCCGACGATCTCAGAAAACTTGGTTGACTCTGTGCCAGCTGGTCAATAGTGCTATCCACGTTGACGGGCAGGATGGACTCTCGACGATTGCTCTGTCGGGAACGACGGAGCGTTTTTTGCGGGCGTTGAGAATACGGCTGCTGGAAACGACAGGGAGTCTTGTAAGGACGAGTTGCTGCCCTTGAAGGAGCCCTGAGCTGATGGAGTCTGTGTGGCATTCATTGGTGTGGTAATTCTGCTGCCGCTGGGCTTCTTCTGTCAGATTTGCTGACCATTATTGAAAGCTTTTTCCCGTGGGCAGCCATACTGAATCCTGAACCTAATATTTCAGAGAAACATCATAATGGTAACAACTAATTTCTCATCATGAAATATTATTCATTGTGGTTTTGTGAAACTGGAAAGTTTCTAGTGGAGAGCAATACAGCTCTCCTCCCATTCATTACAGCCACACTCACCCAGTTATGTGATTATGGATACCTTTAAAGTAATAGACCACAAGTATGAGAGGGACATCAATATGAATGCAATGACTGACAATAGACGTTCAAGGCATTGAGGCAGGATGTTTTGACCACCAATATCACTGAATCAGGATGTAAGTTGGTTGTATGAACAAAATCTACAATTAGGAATTGAGTGAGCGAAGCGCGCTCGCTGACGGCGAAGCGCGATGTTTTTCGCCGGGGTAACTGGGGCGGAGCGCCCCTTGCGGGGGTTGAAGGGGGCCTCGCCCCACTTTGCGAAATTTGTGATGTAGCACTGTAAATGAATCATTTTCTTGACTATTTTTTTCAACATAAAACCCATGATAAAAAGCAGTTATAAGGGTTTGATAATTTAACTGAACTTATACATTGTACATGGTGACCTATTCTTGCGATCCTGGAGTTGGGGTCCACGATCCCTATTATAAGGTTTTACACTATTTGATAGTTGAGCATCAAATTTTATCTTAAGCATCAAGGTTAATACTCCCCTAATTGTGTTTTGGATCCAAATAATCTATTTATGCAGTTTAATTTACTCAAAAACATAATTTTACTGCTTTTGGTGCACTTTTCATGAAAATCGGCATTGACGCTAGTAGCCGCTGTTTGAGAGTGGCTTTACCAACCTCGACCTCCCTCCCTTTGATGCATTCTGGATACAGATCGACAAATCTGTGCTAAAATCAAATGCGTAGGCAGCGCAAATGCCAAGCGCGTAATCCCATTTATTGTACTGCGATCATTGAATGCTAGTCCACGCCGACTTTACGCGGTTCCCTTTACGCTCAACCAAAACAAATTTAGTTCGGTAATTGCCCCTACTCCCGCGTAAACCCTGATTTTTGCGGCCATTTAGCCCACAAAGCTTTAGTTGGGGAGGGAATTTCTAGCATGATCATGAAAGTTTTTGTCTGAATTCTTGAACATGTATCTTTGACATGCATTTAGTACAGTAGAGATAGGCACATTGCAGCATTGGGGATGATTCAAAACCCCCTCTACTCCTGATTAAACAATAGTAAGTGACAGGAGAGGATTTTTAGGATACAAATTTCTCTCAAATTTCACTGGATCGGGTTGTAGACCACCTACCGAGACTGTTTGAAGGTTTATGGACAAACAGGTGCAAAAGAAACCGCAAAACTTGTTTGAACTTGCCTGCATCGTAATTGTTCCCCATAAGAAAACCATGCATTGGACTTCTGTGTGACACAGAAGAAATACTAAATCTCATCTTATACATAAAGACGGCGTATTCGGCTATTCATTCAGGGTGATCAATTACATTGGTAAGCATCATTCCAAATATGTAAAAAAAAGGGGTTCGAGAAAAATGGGGGTGTTTCTTTCTGAAAATCTCATGTCTCTTTAAAGGGCTGCAAACGAGAGATTTTGACAGCATCCAAATATTGGTCATAATAGTAATTTCATATAGATTAAACACTAAATAAATATTCATACCATGTATGTTGCTACAGAAAGTTTTAAACACAGAAAAAATGGAGATTGTGATTTGCTTATATTTCATATAAAAACATAGGCTGAATTTTGTATTTGCTCCTATACAAAATTAGGAAATTAACAATTTTTGTACCCAAGAAACATTCTCAGGCTTAATCATATGCGAGGGGGATATTTTTGATGGAAGCTTTACATCAGGACCAAAATCAGTACTTTACGATTTTTAAGGGACACCCTGATCCCTGATATGTGAAATCTCTCGTTGCACCTTTAAGTCAGTTTGTCTTATCTTCCTGTAGCTCTAAACCCTAAGCGCTATGCATTTTTGTTTCAAAAGGAAATGCGCTGCACGGAAATGTTATATTGCATTTTTAGACAATTTTTTCGGCCATTTCACAGCAAATTTTCCTTTTTTCTTGCCAGTTTTAAAAATGTTAAAAATCTATGAAACCTTTAAAAATTTCATTTTTACACCCTATGTGAGTGAGAAGCCAAGACAAACTTTTGATTGGCCTTACTGTTACATATACCTTGATTTATTACTTGCAGTAGAAGCTTTTGATACATTCAAATCATCTGGACTTAGCTATACTCTAGACTCTCGTCAGCTATACTGTCCATTGACTGTACAAACTCCACCCCACTGAAATTCTCAAAGTTAGCTGCCTTGACTGTGCGCAGTTCCCCTTCTGTCTGGTCCAGCTGTCACAAATAGCAATGAAAATGGTAAGGGTTAGTAAACTGAGCAATTTGGTGCAGGGCAGCTTTGATAATAACAAAATCTAGATTGGTTTTGGATTTGGTGAGATTTTATTATGTTATTTTCTTGGTTTGAATTAGAGAAAGGTAAGATGCGGAACCAGTACTCTCTTTAGAACGAATTGAAACCAGGCGAGACCATTGTTAAGTGAAAGAACAAGACGAGTTCATCCAGCAAAAAGAATAGTGTCCACTGGTTTCAATTCATCGTAAAGAAGTACCAGTTTTCCCAATCATACCTTTATTCTCTAATTCTTACAGCTGTGAAAAGGTAAGCAATTTCATTGGCTAATGCCCGGGTTTCAATTCGTTAATTGAACCCAGGTATTACGCGCTGCGTTATTGATGTTTTTTTAAGGTTGAAGCGCTCGCGTGATACCGCGTTTTTGGCTACGTTCGCGCGCGCCTGCCACGTTGCGTCTCCGTTTGCGTTCAAGGTTGTTTCGATTGTTGTCACTGGGTGGTAGCATACTTTCTTGTTTTATTTAAGCCGTAAAGCCATCGCGAAATTGGGTTTAAGATGACCTTAAATGATAAAGCCTGTTTGGAATGATAGCATAAAGGTATGATTTTGGGAACCCCGTATCCCTTTACGACGAATTGAACCCCGCGACACCATTATTTTTGGCGTGGAAGAACTCGGCCCTCCGGCCTCTTTCTTCCCACTTAAAATAATGGTATCGCCTTGGGTTCAATTCGTCGTAAAGAGTAACCGGGTTCCCAAAATCCATACCTTTATTCTCTCATTCTCAAACAGCTTTAAAATTTAAAAAAAAAAAAAAAAAAAAAAAAAAAAAAAAAAAAGAACTGCCACCACCCAGTGAGAAAAATCAACAACCCGTTGAACGCAACAAACATACGCAAAGATGGCATGTTGGTCAAGCGCGTGCAAAATGTAGCACAACGTGGTAGAAGGTGGAGCGATTCAACCTCCAATAACGTCAATACGCGGGCTACTACCTGGGTTCAATTATCCAAATGAACCCGGGCATCAGCCAATAAAGATAGCCCACAATACCAATTTCCAAACATCAATATAAGCTCCGATAACCAATCAATACCCTACATAGTTGTATGTACCTTTACGATTTTCTTATCATTTCTCTGATTTGGTCATTCATAAGGGTCAATGATGTAATTGGCCAATCAAATTGGCCGATAGTGGCCATGAGGATTAAAAGAAGAAAATTTTCAGACGCAACAAATATGTTAAAGCAAAAATATCACATTTTTTTGAAGAGCGCCTCCAATATTTTAAAAAAGTTGGAGATTTTTGCACGGTTTCATTGGTAACGGGCGCGTAAGTACTCCCTTTTTGCCCTCCCCCCGCCTGGTTTTTGTGCAATTGGACCTAGGGTGGACATACACAACCATTATTCATCAGTGAGCCACCTAAGTCTCTTTGGTGTATAAGACTGGATGAAAGAAATCAATCAAGCCTATACGAATAAAGCATAAACCCATATAATTGAATGCTAGAGTATCATGCATTCCCAACTATTGATTTTATTGCCTATACTCTGTCCAGCTTCAAGTACGAAGTTGCGACGCGGGCGTATACATTGTACCGACTTCAGCGCGCGCTGGGCAAAGCACAAAGCCACTGCAACTAAAAGGCGGCACTAGGTATACACGCCGCGTCACTTTCATACTTCAGACAAGACAAAGTATAGGCAATTTGCACACTACATGGGAGAGGTTATACGATTGCATTGTTAACTTGCTAGTAAACTAGACCTGTGTATGGTTACTCTCGAAAATGTCCTGTGTCACAAACAAAGGATTTTATAATTAGGATTAATTATCGGATATCCAATAATATGCAATGGCTGCTGGAAATGGCCTTTCAATATGATATAGCCGGGAAATAGCGCCATGTACGGTTCTACGCTCATCCATTAGTTGTGTTTTTGGTTTAGGAAGTCAAGTAAGAGGTCATTTTCTTGAGGTGGCACATTTCATCAAGGGGTGGACGGACCTAAACTTAGCATTTCCACTTACCGCTAAGTCAATCTGGGATCCCAAATTCTAATTACAAATCGTTTATTTTATGATAAATTTATACACATTTTTTAGCATTCTCGTTCGCAGGTGAGTTTCCTAACACAATTACCAACATAAAACTACCTTGGCAAAAATATCAAATTTTGAAATTGGGGGCACTCTTCAAAAAATGTGCTGTTATGCTTTAAGTTTCTCATCAACACTTAAGTACGTTTTTCCCTAACCCTAACTCTGTGTTGAGTGGGCAGGGGGATATATAAGTAGCCTAGTGGACGTTAATTATATTATCAGTCTGGCGTTAACTACTCGTCCAAAGATCCCATTTTGTCCGATTCCTGGTCGCAATGATGAATTGTCATCTTATAAAAGGAAGTTCATTCAAATGGCTGCTCCGTGGCAATTATCTATTTCTTATCATTTTTTTATTTTTTTAATTTTTAACTATTAAATGATGCATGAATTATAAAGAGCAGCTATTTTGTACCTTTAGTTGTCATTTCAAATGTTGATATGCCTCACTGAGATTAGACACTGTGCTAAACTTGAATTGTTCAACATTTAAAGGGGTATATCCCCTACCACAAATATTGTTTTTATGCTGAAATAACCTCACCCAAGTCCATTATGTAAAAAAGTATTTAATTTCAAGGAAACCAATTACAAAGGTCTTTGCAACAGGAAGTTTGCCCTTCTCAAATCCAATCTCAAGTTCATTGGGGAAAATGGGAAGGAGGATCTCACTGGGTCACCACCTTTGATAATATCAGACCATAAACTGTTCAGCTCTGGAAAACATTTTTTTCCAAATACATTGTAATTGAAGGTATGTTAAAGACCACCAGTTCAATGAATTTCTCCAATGGGCTATTTTCCATTTACACTCTACCCTGTCCCCTGTGAAAGAATTTGCTTAGACGTGGGCACTCATAACAAAGTTGTCCAGGGACAGAGAAATTACAGTTTTTTTAATCCAAATTTCAATCAGGGTGGATATAAATAATAGGTTCAAGTTCAGGAAATACCTTTTTTCAAGGTTTTCTTTTATCATATTTTGTTATATTGAGGTTTTACTGTAATCTTCCTATCAGTGAGGCCGATTCAAATGAATAATCGAATGAGAGATAGAGGATCCGCTCAAAATCAATTTGGAAAACAAAATAAAAAAATATCACTGACAATTTGTCACATTCAAAACCAACCTTTGTCCTGGAGTTATTTTGATTTCAATCCTCTTGCCATTCTCTTTGCGTATCTCTTCTGCCTTCACTCTGCTTCATTTGATACCATTCATCATCTTCAGCTCCTTCTCCATCTGCTCATGGTCCTCTCTAGCCCTGCTTGTCAGCCTTTGCATCTTGGATTCCAAGCACCATTAGCCTTGCTCAATTTCTGCCCTCTAACCTCCAGGCTTCCTCGTTCTTTCGTTCTCGCTAGTAGAATGTCAGTTAGCTTATGTTTGATGGCTTTCATTTCTTGTTCAAACACTGGGTGTGTTCTTTTAACTGTCTTTTTTTTTTCCCCAGTGCTCTCTTTCTCTTCCTCCATCCGTTTTTCATCCCCCTTCTTGCTTAATCGCTCCTGGTCTCTCTTCCTGCACCTTTAACTCAAGTTTAGGTTTTGATCAAGCAATCTCGGTCTTTCACGGCAGCCATCATTTTCTCTGTATCAGGGCGAGGTTGACCTTCTTTATTCTTCCCTGGTGGCTGGATTCATCCATCCATCATCAGATCCTTCCTTTTTTGCCATTCTGTTAGCATTTCTTTCAAGTTGATGCCTAGATGTTGGTTTGCCTCCTCAACGACGAAACTGCGGATTTTCTTGGATATAACCCATTTATTCAAGTTCATTCTCAGATTCTGAACTCATCAGGTTGCTTTGCTTCAATTTTCCCTAAGAGCATTACATGTAATCTGGAATGTTCCTTTAAGTTCATCATCTCTTCATTCAGCTTTCGTCTTTCTCTTTTAATGCCATTATTTGTAAGCTTAGGTCTGTTCAAGATTAAGCTTGTCTTCTTTAATCATTCTGGCTTCTTGTTGGATTGTTGCCATTTTCTGACACCTTTCTCCTTCAACACTGTTTTTGAAGCCTCATATTCCTGGAGATCGATTGCTGATCAGCAGTCATTTACTAACATGTTGATCTCTGAGCTGCATCTCTTCATAATGTTCATTTTCATATGGTGCCCTCTTATCTCATCTTGATGTCGTTAGCCAATGTGTTGATTCTTCTATTCTTGCTCTTCACAGTTGCTTCATTCTTGTTTAACCTTTTCATATTCCATGACTGACTTGCCAATTTCTCTCATAACAATTTTGTTCCTTTCCCATCTTTCAGCCAGTTACTGCTGAAGACCTTTAAATATCCATTCTGCTTTTGTTTCTCACTTAAGCACATATATCTTCAAGTTGATCAACTTGCCTTCAAGATGTTTGCATCTGCTTCCTTCTGTTAAAGTCTCTTGCAATTGACTTTTCAAAATGTTTCCTTGTCATCATTTACCTCTTCATCTTCCTTGATGTCATTGCTATAAATTTGTTCTTATTCTATTTGCTTCTTCAAGTGCTTAATTTTGTTTAACCTTTTCATATTCTGCAACTGGTTTGACAATTGCTCTTCATAACACTTCTTCCTTCTCCATCTTTTCAGACATTCCTGCGAAGAAACCTTAATTCTCCATTTCTTGTGCTCGTGCTTCTTGCGTATGACAACAGACTGCTTCAGGTGGCTACAACTCTTGCCTTCCAAGCTGCTTGCATCTGCTCTCTGTGTAAGTGTTTCTTGTAATTTTGAATTATGAACTGTTCCTTGGAGTCTTGATTAGAATTTTCTTTTCTGTTGTCCAATTGTGAACAATTTGGTGGGGCTCTACTATTATATGCTAGTTTTCTCTTCCATTTATTATTCAATCTTCTTTAAGTATTTCTCTCGGGGCCTCCATCATGGTCCACTAACTGCCGGTGATCGTTATGAACTCTTGGTGATTCAGCTGTTTTAGTGTCATCACTTGCAAAGTTTGTACTTGTAACCTGTCAATTTCTGCGACCTTTTCTGTCATTGTATCTTAAGAACTTCTTCTTCTTCCTATCTTCTCAATACATTTGATGATTGTACCAACTTGCGATTTCATTTTATATTGTTTTCCTCAAGGGTTGATTTCTACCTTTACCTTTTCACACCTTTGCCACCTTTCTTTCAAATCCTCTTTGAGACTCTCTTTATCCTTCTTCATACTCTCAATGAAATACTCATGATTTGCTATCAAATGCTATCTTCTTCCTTGTAATGCTCTTCAAATGTTGATTTGCCTTTATTGTTGTTTAGCTAGCTGGTTATTAAGTTCTTCCTTGAGACATTCTTTGCCTCTCCTTGCCGGCTAGTACATCGCAGTGATTAGTAATGAGCTTGTTGATTTCATTCCACTTTGGTTTTTCTTCCAGTTGCAGGATTTCTTCTGCACTGTTTCATTCTTCTCTGTGAGTAGTCGTCTTCTTTAAGACACTCTAGATTATTTTCATCTTTTCTGTACTTTGATGACCAGCAGATTAGCATCTTAGTTTATCCTTCTGTTCATTCTCACGTTTCTCATTGCACCTTTAATTGGCCTATCCCATTCTCGTTTTGTCACTTCCCTTTGAGAAACGTCACTTCCTTGGCAGTCTCTGTGCTCTCTGTGATCCAAAATTATTGTCTTGTCTCTGTGTCTTTGCTTCTTCAAACAGCAGAGAATTCTGAACTGTCTTTTTAAGTTCTTCTGCTCTCAGCGTTAACTGCTCTCATGCTAGATTATCTTTTCCATCTGCTCAATTTTAACTCACCAAATGGGAAGCCTCTGCATTTTTTCTTGAAACTGACTTGAAGGAACATCTTCTTTTTCCATCTCAACCTCAGAGCACTTTCTTGTGGTTTTTCGTCATCTAGTTTAAACATCAATATCATGATGAACTTTTCTTGTAGACTTTGATTTTCTGTCTCCATTTGGCGAGCCATGGTTTTGTAATCTGTGGTGAGTTTACTAATCTGCTCCATCTTTAATTTCTACACACTGAAGTCTTGTTTCCTTTTCCGTCTAATGAATCTTCTTAATTCTTCTCTGATTTTTTTCCCGTCGTTTTCCTTTCCCATCCATGCTTTCTATCTTACTTCTGGGTTCTGTTCAATCAACTGTTACTTTCTTCCATTCTTGGCTTACTTCTACCGCTGCATTTCTACTTTCATCGGTTGTAATTCTTTCATGTGATTCATTAACTTCTCCTTGAGACACTCTTCTTCCATCTTCATACTTTTGGACATCTCTCGGTGTTCAGTCATAACGTCTGTATTCATTTGCCTTCCTTTCACTAAGATTGTGGCAATTTGCTTTTAGATGTTAATTTTCTTCAATTCTCACCCTCAACTGCTCTTCGAGGTTTCTTATGCATGCTTCGATATGCATAGATCTCTGAGATTGGTGATCATTGCGCTTTGGCTTTCAGCTCCTGGGTTGCATTGTGGGGTAATTTTATCGAGTCCTGCTTGATGTGATGTAATGCTTCTCCCTTGGCCAGAAGCATATTGTTATATTTGTTCTCTGTGACAGTTTCTCTTCCATTTGTGGCAGCTGAAGAAAATCTGCTGCTTTTCTGTTGAAATGACTCAGATCCAGTGTATTCTGAATAAAAAAAAACAAAGTCAACAAAAACTTATTTTTGGTAATACTGATTGGTTTAATCTATAAAGTTAATTGGCATCTACTTGGATTGTAGCCACAGCAAATAAAATACCTGCCAAAATTGGAAAGTCAACAATCTTATGTGGCATACCACTAGCAAGGGGGTTCAGGTGGGTTGCCTTAGGGCCCCTGATGGGATCCAGGGCTATAAGGCATGGACACCCAGATTTGATTTTTTAAATTCCATAAATGCAAAATTAACTATAGAAATAATAATAATTTTGCATCAAAAATTGGAAATCTTACTCAAGACAGATTAATCAAACTTTGGTTACTTGATCCCAAGCCAAATGTTGCGATAAGTAAAGAAAGTCGGCTTGTTAGGGAGCACAAAGCTCAGTGTGTCAAGTCCAGTTGTTTGACACAAGTTTTGACCAATTACAACAGGATTAACATTAGAGTAAAATGACCCTGAACGACCCCCTAGATTAGATAACTTTGACCTAATATGTTGAGGTACATGAACTTTCCCAAGTCTCACTGGGTGTCAAGTTCCACTGAAATCCAACAGTATGCTGTCTTATTGTATCTTCATTGAACATGATAAGAAATATTCTTTTAAGTTCTCGTAACTTGTGAGAAAGATGCCTAACATGGGAAAATTACCTAAATTGCAGCATGCAAGTGAAAAATGGAATTCCCTGTGCTGTACTGATTGTGTAACGTGTAATCTGTTTACACAATTTCACAGGTTCTAGAAAAAGCTACTTAAATAATAAGCTAAGGACTTTCCTGAGAATTTTCAATGTTGGTGCAAGCTAGAGGAATCTAAGTGGATGATGTCATTAGCAAACCTGACATCATAAGATTATGTCATTTCTGTTGTTACGATTTGTTCTTGGGACGTCAAGGTCAGAAACTACCCTTAAACACAAACAAACGAGGCGTGTGCACAAAGAATCGAATTGGATAATATTACACGGTCAATGCTTTAAATAGTCAGGTCGGATTTCCTTGAGGGCCTGCTACTGGTATCCTGGTTGTAACCAGTTACTACCTGTCCCAGGGCACTATTGTCGGTGGCTAAACCATCACTCCCATCGGGTTTCTAAGGAATCTAATGAGGAGAGTAGCTTGTTACCCTGGTAGAATGAAAGAGATCTACCTACAAGGGCATCGGCTCTGGAGAGTAAGGCGGCCATCCAGCACATGCTGCCTTGCATGGTAGGCGTGGCTACTCAAAGGCTATGCCCCACCGACGACAAACTGTGGATGACGTCAGGAAGGTAGTAGCAGTTAAAACAGTTTTAAATCTGGTTTTGGCCCACGAAATAATCTCTATCTATAAAGCTATGCCCTACACAAATGGGCATGACAGGGCTGGGCTTGTAAAAAATGCAAAATTTCCGGGAAATCGGTAAATAAAACAATGTTATAATATTTAAAAGTTAAAAAAAATTCCCTCCAAGATTTCAAATTTCCCTTAATTCTTAGTATTTCTTTATTTTAAGGTCAAAAATGCCCTCCCATATAGTGGAGGAGGTAGGACCTGCTAAAAATTGTTGTCGTTGACCAACAGTACAGAAAAGCGTTTACACTATGAAGTTTTAGTATAGACCTCCTGGATCAGTATAGGTAGGTAGTTACAATAAAATGTGGTAGCACTTTTTCGCTACAGGTATTTAGAACCGACCTCCAAAAGTATGAAATAAGCACAATTTTAGGGTGGTAGGGGACAACATTTAAAATTCTCTTATCTCAACTTCTACAGCTTTTAAATAAAATTTTGAGGCATCAATTGATGTAAATGATTCCCCTAAATACCAACTTCCTTTTGAAGACAATCATTGCTTATCTATGGGTGAGTACAATATGAAGACGTGTGTGTAAAAAGTACCAATGTCACATTTGGCATTCACTAATATGAACTTTCAAAGTAAAAATAAGATACAAGAGAAAAAACAGCTGTGACAGTGACGCTTCACTGAAAGTGCAGGGGAATTGCCAGTAGGAGTCATGTGGCATCTCGATCAAATAAATACTAACAATCTTGATGGATATTGATAGTTTATGATTTTGGACTGAGCACTTCTTGCAATCTGGCGGGAAATCCATCAAAATTCGATTTGAGTATACAAAACAAATGCATACATTTTATATTAAAAAAAGACGAAATTTGATTCAATAAACGTTATCAGATTTTGTTTCAATTTTTATCATAAATTCATTGAATTGATGGGATATTGTCATCGATGAGCGGCGATGTTTTAATTTTGTGTTTAATATGTGGCTCTTTTTGCGAAATTAGTCGGCCGTTTTATGTTCGTTTTCCCCCAAAATTCGGCAAATGGTTCTGGAGGTAGTTGGGCGTTTCGCCGTAGGTTTTATTTTGGAATTTATGCCGGGAGGCAGTTGGGTCACTGTATCTTTTGTCAAGTTTTTGGACATCATCTGATGCCAGCTTGCGTCTTTCTTTCTGACTGAAGCTATTGGTTTATGTGTGCACTATTAACCGGTTTAGTGGGGTCTCGGGCGAAAATGAAATGGGATCCTGTTACCACTTACCATATCTACCAAGGGCTTCCAGGGACTGAGGTCACACACAGTGCGAGGTCATGACTTGAGTAGATTTAGGGTAAACAAATTTCCGGGATGAAGGTCGCCCGACCATTATAGAGATGACACAAAAGACTGGTTTACTTGAGATCAGACTTCGGTTATGTTAATAACTCGGGGTATTGTGCAACCAAGTCTTCAAGAATTTCCGCAAAAGTATCATTGGCTCCTTTAGTAAAGCAAAACTTCAAAAAATATTAAAGTCCGTACCTAGCAAATGTTTATTGGGTATCGTACTTTGCAGAAGGCAAGCCTTGTTTCCCATTATGGCATTATACTGACTAGGCATCGTTGTTTATGGTATAGGATGGGTGAAAAGTGGGGGTTGGTTGTGGTGTTGGTTGCGACGGCCAAGTTAGAAATTTTAGTTTCGATGTTATATATTGGTTATTATTTGGATGGTTCTCATTATTAGTTCTGGTTGGTGTTTTCGATTACAGAGTTGGGACATTGCGCCGACAAGGATACCATATCGGCCAGCTTGGCTGTTCTCTAACGATGTGTGTGTTTTGGCGTGTGTGTACCACGACGTTGACCGTTTGAAGGCACCTTGAAAGTGTTGGAAAACCAGTTCTGGAATTTATATGGTCTTGAAAGGGACGGCACTGAATATATTGGTTTTCTAGATATAAAATATTCGATCCTAATAAATATGATAAACAAACGTGAAACTGTGATTGAAAACCAGTTCTGGAATTTATAAGTGGTCCTTGAAAGTGAAGGCCACGTTAATCATTAGGTGGTTTTAGATTCTAAATATCGATCATATCAATATGAAGGATCAAATGAACCTATAAACAAAAGAGGGTATCACTTGCGAATGCGGTGGGAATTACT
The DNA here is from genome assembly GCA_023653785.1 of Ophioderma brevispina. Classification (NCBI taxonomy): domain Eukaryota; kingdom Metazoa; phylum Echinodermata; class Ophiuroidea; order Amphilepidida; family Ophiodermatidae; genus Ophioderma; species Ophioderma brevispina. The sequence goes on from JAMKCH010001283.1 coordinate 14,810, forward strand.
GCGGAATATTTAAACCCTAACTGGGATAATATATTCTATGGCGAGTTGGGGACGACAAACACGCTTGCCCTTACTTTTGACGGGTTTTAGATAGTTGTGTCGACGGTGCTTCACTACATGATTGGCCTACATTCGACTTTTAACTTTTAATATCCGCTTCGTTGAAAAGCGGAAAAGTTGAAATAAGTGGCGGTAGGCATATCAAATTGAGTGGAAATCTTTTTTTGGGGCACAAATCTGCCGAAAATTAATTACATTTGACGAGGAAAATCCTAACAAAATGTTCAACAAGATCAGCGAAAGGTCAATAATAATCCTCTATTTTTGAGAGAGGATATTCCCTCAAAAGTGGCCTGAAACATACGAAAATAATAGAGAATTTAAAAAAAAAAACGGTAAAACCCGACAATTTGCTTTGCACAGTATGTCATTACCACTCTGATATCCTTATTAGTGTGCAACAAGCAGTCACAAAATGTATTTTGCCTGTTAAAAGAGAGGCAGATACGATTGTTATCTAGATTGCTGCATTACAGATCATTGCAAGGCATTGCCGTTGGAAACTGGAGTGTGAATGTAAATGTTTAGTGTACATTTGCGGATCACCTTCCACACGTAGTCAAAAGAACCACTTACCCAAGTCGCATATTGAAGTATATATAGAGTGGCCTCTTAAGGACCCTTATATGCTTTGACCCCATTTGTCAATCTACATAATAAAAACTTTGAAACTTAAAAATGCTTTATGACACAAACAAAGGAAACCACTGGTCCAGGGACTGTACTGCTATGCGCAGAATGACCTATGAGGGACCATGTGCCCTTTGACCTCTAAGGGCCCTATGTGACCTTTGAAATTGGTACAAATCTATATTACTAAAAGAAATCAACTTGGGGCTGTGGGTTTGTCCCGTATGTGTTCCACCGTGCCTTTTACATACGGAATGACTTTGTGTGGTGGTAGAGCTCGACGTACGAGGTTTGTGGTCTCGATTTGGAGGGGTCATTTTGGGTCAAAGGTCATCAGGGGCGTTGTCGGGTAACATGGACCGTCTTTGACGTATGGAATGAGTTTTGGTGTTATGGTGGTAGAGTTTCGCCGTACGCGTTTTTTTTTATGGTCACTTTTCAGGGGTCATTGTTGGGTCAAAGGTCATTAAGGGGTCATGGAAAAATGATGGTGGTTGTGAGATAAAATAAAACGTTTTTATATAACAAGTAGAAAATAGTAACACATTCTTAGGCAAAAAAAGATATCTAGTCTTTGGTTCTGACATAGTTTTTCTCCCGACTTTGGATGATGTAAAAAACCAGCACAGCAATATTTTTAGTATGTAACCTTAACTGCTAATAGGCTATGATGTGCTTAAAGTGTTTAAATTAACTCCAGTGGGCAAAGGGATGGCCTGACAAAGATAATGAAACCTGTTGTGATGCTGTTTGCCTTTTGAGATGTGCTCCGTCTGCTATTAGTGCAAAGTGTGAGGTTATAATTATTTTAGTGCCTGGTTGTGGACTTGTTCCCAAGACATCCCTAACGGTGGTATGCAGAGGAGAGGAACAAAATAGCTAAAATAAACACAGAAGGCCTGCAATTTTTTTCGGGAAAGCCTTTATTTTTAAGAGTAGTATCTAATGGCATTCATAGGTTGTAGATGGAGGCTCCGTTTCAAATTTAGGAGCCTGTAAAGTTGACTTTTACTTTGACTTTCATTGTCATATTTTTTTTTTAATTCCATAGGTACTTAGTTCCATACTGACCAGTTCTTAAATGGGGGCTGTCAATACTCGCGGAGCCTGTCATTTTTTTAGGGACAGCTTTTTTAAAGAGCTCTATCTCATGCTGCGTTTCATAACTATGTAGGTGGCTTCGTTTCAAGTTACGAACCTTTAAAGTTGACTTTATAAAACCTTTTTGCATGTCATTCTTTTAAAAAAAAATCCAATGGACTAAGTTCCTACTGAAAGTCCTTAAATGTGAAGCTTTCAATTGATCTTTAAGACAATATCCATTGCCTGTATCCCTCTTGAGGAGGTACTACACTGAAATGCTCGCTATTTTTTTTAAATCTCCCTGATTCTAATCAAATCTCCGATTCTAAGATCAAATCTCCATGATTACAAAATCTCAATGTTGGCCAGCTCTGCAAAGGTCATCCAGGGGGTTGTTATCGGGTAATGTGGCGTGCTTTGACCTAATGATATGAGTTATGGTATGGTGGTACAGTTTCGCCATACGAGTTTCGTGGTAATGTTTTCGAGGGGTCATGTGGGGTCAAATGTCATTCAGGGGTCGTTATAGGGTAAATTGGCAGGCTTGACGTATGGATATGAGTTTGATATGGTGGTAGTAGAGTGTTGCCGTACCACTTTGTTGGTAACATTTTCAGGGTCATGTTTCTGAGGGGTCAGAAGTCATGTAGGGGTATTATTGGGTAACTTGGCTGTGTTTTCATACCATGCTTTACGTATGGATATGAAGCACCCAGGGTGCAAATTAGGTTGAATACAATACCTTGGTTTCTGTTCTGAAAACATGCCAGTATACTATCTAAGGGTATACTCAGATAGCGAAGACCTACGCGCAGCGCGGGGGCTCCACACTCGTATATACAATTTCTGCACATAAGTTACAGTGACCACCAAAATGCTCAAAGGAACTTGAGGACTCATATAGTTAGTACACTTTGCCCTCTAATGACCTAAATGCCTTGCCCACGTTCAAACCTTTGCTCATCCATATATTTATACCTGTGGTCTGTCTGTCACTGTGACTGTCTGAGGCATTGTTCTCTGAGACGAGGCTTTAACCTTTCCTGCAACTTGGGGGTGGGGGTGACCCTTGACCTACGAAAACCGAGTCTGTATTGGTTAGTGGATCAAAGGTCATCAGGGGTCATTCAAGTCACAGGAGCTCCAATGGGGTAAACTTGGTATATTTATGCTGAGACTTGGTGGGCGGGGTCGATGTGTTGATGTGAATGAAAATTTTAAGGTCATGGCAAGGTCATTCAGGGTCATCAAGGTCAAAGGAACCGCAAAACCCGAGGATATTTCAAGCCAGGTGATCGCAAAACAGGTGATAGCCAAATCCGAGGATCGCTAGTAAAATACTATTGAAAGAAAACCACGGTCAGAACTTCTATGTATGTAAGAATGAGTCTTATGGCCAGATGCCCTTTTGACCGCCATGACCCTAATTGACCTGTGCCCCAAAAGATATAACATTCTTCCAAGTTAAGTTGTTTAGCACAAAACTTGCTCAAGATAACCACTGGCCAAGCACCCTGGGCTATTTGTCAATTGACCTGTAATGACCCTACATGACCTTTGACCCCAACAGATCACATTCCTCTAACCCATCCCAATGTATGGATACTGCATCATTGATGCACTCGTTTATCCTGTTGACCCCTAAAAATGCCCCTGCAGAAGGGACAATGGTACAATATCAAAAGATTTCCCAATCCCTCGTGATTTTTAAAGTCAAGAAGGCTTGAGAAGGATATGGTCTACTGTTAGGTAAAAGATCCGTCTTACACATGAAAGTGCCTCCCTTGCCATCCCTTTCGGGGTTGTAGATCGTAAAGTCCATAGAGGAAAATCGACAATTGCAAAAGTGAGGGGTAGCGGATTTTTGTTGTCAATCTAGGAGCAATTTCTACTAATGAAGGCAGGAGGGGTCCTCTCCGTACTTTTTTTCAAGTGGGCTTTGAAGGGTAAAGGACGTTAGGGGATATAGATACAAAATGAAAGATTGCAAGCGCTTTAGTATTAAGATAACTGGGACAGTTCTTTTCTATTAAGCTAACACTCTGCCAGGTTTTTTGGTGGCATTGCACTGCCAAGCAATCGCAATGGTTTGGCTTCTTGTTGCTAAGGCTGATAGGGAACTACTGAATCCAAACCTTTGAGGCTAGATTTCAAGGAAGGCATTATTGAGACTGTTTGTCTCAGTTAATCTTTTACCTCTGTGCAGAGGACATAGTCTTTACTAATCAAGTGATTGTAGTACGATACCAAAGAAACAAACCGAATCATCATTGTCAGGTGATTGAATAACAATCCTCTGTTGCATTTGACTGACAGTTTGGCAGGCAACAAACAGTCTGGTGGTATGAGTGTCATGATCAGATCTCAGAAGATTCAATTAATTCAATCAATAGGTGATGGGGTGTGGGGGGGGGAGGAAACAAAAAAAAAGAAAAGACAAAAAAGGAACAGAAAAAAAAAAAAAAAAAAAAAGGGGGGCAAGACTCAAAAAAAGGGTGAATGCAAAAAAATACGTCAAAAAAAAAGAAAAGTAAAAAAAAAAGAAAAAGAAAGGGGGTGGGGGGGGCAAAAAAGAAAGAAAAAAAACGAAATAAAAAAAAAAAAAAAATAACAAAACATATAATAGTTTGTGGTAAAAAATGCAAAAATTAAAAAAAAAAAAAAAAATCAATGGAGAGTAACACATTCTTTCTTGGGTGACGAAAAATTGGCCTGGTCACAATCTCAAAGGTAACACCATACCTAGCTGACTGGGTCGCCTTCTTCAAATTTGTTGAGGCTATTTGATCCATTGACACTGTTAATTACAGAATGCTTACTCCATAAGATTCTGGACATCACCAAGGACATCCGTTGGATGGAGCTCATCAATTGGATGTTGCAAACAGGAGTTATGTGCAGCTAGCTAGGAGCGAAGAAGGAGCGATGGCGTAGGATCAAGACTGGACTACCCCAAGGGAGCGTGATCGCACCTTCCATATTCACCATTTATACACGACCAACCTAAGAGTGCAGGAAACCTGTCGTGTTATATGCAGACAGTCTTGGAATAGCGCACAAGATGCTGTCTTCACAGTTGTCGAAGAGGAACTGTCAATTGCTTTGGATGAACTCGCTCTTTATTAGGAAGGACAGGAAACCATCTATGTGTTAAATCCATCCAAGACCACAGGGTGTTTTTCTTTCAGCTACGGCAATCGTGAGCAAAGGTCAGCTTAAAGTAAACTTGTCTGGAACACCCCTGGACCACTGTGAAATCCTGTATACCTAGGAGTTACATTGACCCATTATCTCTTATAAACACCCACACACGAAGATGAAGAGTAAGGTAAAGTGTGTTCACGCTCAAAACACTCTTGATAAAAAACAACTACTGGTACAAGATTGGGTGCTGGCTCCCACATACCTAATTGCACTTGCCCTGTGCTACTCATGGCAGAGGTTGCCTGCCCTGTTATGGGAAGATCATCCAATGCCAAGAAGCTGGATCCAGCATTAAATGCCCCCTGTCGGCTTATCACCGGATGTCTTCGCCCAACTCTAATGGAGAACTTATACATCCTTAGAGGATTTGCAATATACCAGACATCCATTGTAGTGTAGCGAGCATGCAAAAGAGTGGCTGCCAAGTATTTAATGTGAGCACCCACATGGTCTAAGAGAGACCAGTGCTAACCGGCCTTAAATCCAGAGAGAGATTCGTATCAAAGTCAAAACCAACTCAAAACAGCTCTAAGAGTTAAGGAATCGCCTTTAGAAAAAAAAAACTTGCTATCAACCTAAGTAACATCAAATTGGTTTGAACCTAGTGAGATCTTTCATCTGGAGCTGACTCATCATGGGATGAATGGACAATGTCTCAACAGATGAGAACCAGAACTGGCCAATTCGAAGGTGGTTTCCTTGCAGAAACTAAGGCCTACCTGGAAGCAGATCAGGAATACGACTTGTGGTTGTGGACAGAATCACAGATAATGGAATATCGCTTGGTCTGCCACGTGTTAGAGCAACAATGCACAGGACAAGGACCTTGCAGATTCTGAAGCAGCCAGCAAACCTTCTCTGGCTGGTTCATATTTGGAGAACTACTGTTGTTGGATATGACAATAAAGAAAAAAAAAAATGAAGGAAATTGCACACTTTTTTTATCTCTAAGGCATTGCGTAGGACATGGGGTTGTTGGAACGTCAATCCTGATTCTACAAGTCTAAGCACCGCTTGTCCGTACCCTTGTTACCCTTTTGCCAACTTTTTTTGTTTTTTGCTTGCCAGCCTCCAGTAATGTCTTTGGTAACGGTCAAATACCCTAATCAGTTCCCAAACTCGTTGGCAACCATTCCGACCCAGTGAAACAGCTATTAGGTCATTGTGTTAGGAAGCAAGCTCATCAAATGTTGTTGCTTCACCAGGCCTTTACATCTGCACCGTGGCCCGTAGAAATGCCATCATCAAAGATAACAACCGTCGACATTGAGTGCTGGATAGCGGTAGATTTTTTAAATTCGGCTGTCTTTCGGGACTGTTTTCTTGGACTCTACATGTAATACGTCTTGTTCTTTACTTTCAAGACTTCATCAGCATGTGCGATTTAGTATGGTGCAGCTGAAAGTACATTGGAGAGGATGTCCAGACCTTCAATCGGGATATCCTAGGCTTGGCAGTGATCACACATCGGCTCAGGTCGCTATCAGCACTAATGTAATGAGCTTTTCATACGCTGATTCACTTCTTTTTGCTAGTGTGGCGACGCTTGATTTTCCAATTATGCATGGTGGTCCAGAAACTCACTAGTATACAGTCTTCGTTCCCACTATTTATCATCTGCAAGATCCCTAAATCACGGGGAGTCAGAAGCTGCGTCGCAAGTATGGAGGCATTGAAACTATCGTAGCCAGGTTGACGGTTTATCACATATTACACGTTCAGTCAGAATTGCGTTTGTATTAGATGTAAATTACCCAAAAGCTTCGGAACATCTTGTCCTCTCTAAGTTGTGATGGTCGTTACCTCTTTGTGTGCAGTAACTTAACCACAGTATAATGTGAAGGTCACCATATACACTCATGGCTGGTGCTATAACGGATCTTTGGTGTAGTAAAAAAACAGCATTTCACGATGTTATGGTTTTCTTTACTCATGCCAATAATGCCTCCTTTGGCCTTAGCATCCAAGTTGATTGAATGTTCTAAAGCTGTATCTATCCAAACCTGTGCAAACGACTGCATTAAACAACTTACAGAATGATTGCCATTTATTGAATTCGTAATTACACTTAAAGAATGAGCTGCTCCATCAGCAAGTCCATATCAGTAAAATACACAGGTAACCATCTCAAACAGTTTGTCTATCCATGAAATGAGTGGTCATAGCGCAGTAGTAAGAGGTGTAGGCGGAGGCCCCAATTCCAGAGAGTTTGCCCCAATTGAACTGTGCTAACCATGAACCTTATCTGACTGTCCTTCTTACCGGGCTGCGACTGGGTAATGCTTTATTGAAGGTGGAACATCTTATTGGGTCGCCATCCACAAAGTGTAAGACTTGGCTTTGTGTTGTAAACTGCCCGCTAGACAGCTACCTAGAGTCTATGTACCTTTAACCCTGAATTATGAATAAGGAGTGAAGGTTCGTTTAGATGTGAAGTGCCCATATGTGTTAATGTATCTGTGAACTCTGTGAAACTGTTACATGGACTCGAAACGTGCCAAATAAACGGTTAAAAAAGGACTGAACCGGCGGAATGAATAACTGTTAAAAAACGTAGTTTTTAACTGTGCTGCCAGTCAAAACAATGTTATTTTACTGAACATTTTTAACAGTTCGGACCGGTTACAATCTTGATGGCATTGAAGGCATTTCAACCTGACACCTTCTGCCTATTTGCCAAGATGAGCTGAGCTCAACCTCAAAATACCTTGGTTGGGTCGCCCGGGGGACTTAGTGGTAATGGGGGTTGTGGAATGTGGGGAAGAAGAAGGGTATAATTTTTCCGGGAATTTTTTCAGCTCTCTTGTAATTAATTGTCCTTTTTCTGTGAATATTTGGATAAGAAAGGGTACCGGGGGGCCACTTGTTTCAAAGGTGGATATGAGGCGTGAACAAGAAAAGGTAAAAAGGTAGCTTTTCAACAGGCGCGACGCGGTACACTTGAACGGATACAAGTGCAGGGAAGATGCACGTTATTCCGTCAAGGCTGTGAATTCAACTGGGAGCCGATAAAAGTGAGGGTCACAAAAGTACCCACCCCAAAACCACCATTAAATTATGTTTGCATTAGGTCCATCATCCAGTGCCAAGGCCATTTTGTGCCCTATTGAAAAATCCTTGGTCCGCTCCTGTCAAAAGAGTTATTCATGGCTCACAGGGATGTCACTGGTTAATGGTTGAAAAAGATTCACAGGTATATAGTAGAGCAGCTATATTAATATAGGTACCGATGGTTCAATTTAGGTAAAAGGGTGAGCAAATTCGTTTTAATTGTTTGTATATTTTCGTAGTGAGTCCGGAAAAATCCGGACGCACACCCCTACCAAAAAACAAAAGCGAAGGAGTTGGCATTAATCTGCCCTATGTTTGTATTACAATTATGCGCTATATAGAAGTAAAATTACTGTTAGGTAAATATATTTTTCCTTAAACATTAAGCCGAAAAAAAACTGGTAAAAAGCGCATGCTCTAGGATTTTTTATTTCCAAACCAAATTTTGTTAATGCCGTGATTTACATATTTGTGAGGGCGCACTCACATATGACGTCATAAACGAACATTTGTGCTAGTGTGGTTTTATTTGGTATGGCTGGGGATAGAGGAGCCAAGAGCTATCCCAAAATTCAGGCATCATCAATAGCAAATTATAGGCAAAATCTCACAAAAAGCTACCCGTGCCCCTTGGTAAAAGTGTTAAGAAAAGTCAGTAAGACGAGGGTAAGCAAGAGCTGTGATTTAAGGTGGAAGTAACAAACCTAAGATAAATCATAGAGCCTTCCGTACTGTAACCATTACACTAATACAACTGATATGTTTGTGATGTAGAACTAGTGATGGGAAGTAATAATTCAAGTAAATCACACCTTGTCATTAATATTTCCCCTACCCCTTAATTTCTGGACTTTCAATTGAGGGTATGTTCTATTATGGCCGTAGCAACAAAAAGTGCTACCACAATTTGAGAGTACTACTACCGGCACAAGCGAGAGGGTTCATACTAAACTAAGTTATGTTTGTCAAACCTTTTCTGTAGTGTTAGGTAAACGAAATGCTTAATTAGGGCTCGTATGAGATTTTAGCTCCTGGACTAATAGCAAAATTTCCCGGAATGACATTCCAAAAGGTCCCCCACTTTTTCCAGGCATGGTGGCATATTAGTCCAATTGTGTGTTTTTTTCAAGAGGTCTGTCTTCTGCATTGAAAGTTCCATTATCGCTCTTTGGGCGAGTGGCGGTGTTTTGCCAAGGAGGTGTGGCCAACTCCTTTCCTAATTGTTTTTTGGCCCAGAAGAAAAATTGACGATTTTTGGTAAAAGTCAGTGATTTGGGGCAAAAAATCACTAAATCCCCCAAAAATTTAAAAAAGCAAAAATTTGTTTAAAAATCTCAAAATTGGAAGTTTTTCCCCCAAAATTTCACTTTGGCCCAAAAAAATTTCACTTGCACCCCCAGAAAAAAAGGATGGCACCACCACTGCTCTTTCAGATCAAAACTGTGCAAAACCTACAATGAAGTTGATAACAGAAGGTACCATCTACCTCTTAATTTTTTTCTAATTCAAAACTGCAATTCACTGCTGATAATAGCCAAGGACTCCCCGGTGGTCATACATCTTCATCAGCACCTGAAAGAAAGATCAGAAGGGGAAAATATAACCATGGTGGATACGTCTATTGATGTGTGCTAATACTTAATGTGAATGGCTTGAGTATGATATCATATAGAATCACCCAAGCCTATCTCAAATATGGGAGGAGTTAATGGCAAAGATGAAAGCCAGTTTTTCTTGGAGAAAATATCTTCTGGTTTCAACAAAAAAGCCAAATGATATTATCATAAACAAGAACATTTAACTTAGGACCAGTGTCAACCATGAGTTTCCTGGTATCTATTTTGGTTTGTAACTGTGCTAAATATTGAGTATGTATGTAAAAGTATACATTCTAGAAAGAAAATTGGAGATGAAACCAATGGTTGGCATCAGATTAATTGTAACAATTTCTGGTATTTGAGAAGATACTAAAAAAAAAATGATTTTGCCCCAAATTTTCAGGGACAACATAACAAAAAAACATTTGATTTTCATGATTGTCTTATGTATTTTTTAGAAACAAGACAAAATTGTCTAGGGACGGTTTTTTCATTTTCTTAAAATAGAGCTTATTTCGAAATATAAGGGGATAAATGTATAAAAAGTGGGATTTTTACCTTTCTTTTCCAAATTTTGAGTAGTATATGGAGAATATCTTTAGTTAGAAATCAAATGAAAATTGAGAAAAACGTACCTAGAGAAGACCGACTGCTATCGTAGGAAAGTAAAACCTAGCTGTACTTCGGTTTTTGGCGTTATCTGGTCTGAAAATTGCCAAATTGTTGCTAAAAATTGAACATTGAGAAAATCCGTGTTGTAGTAAAAAAAGGGGCTTTTCACGCCATTTCAAGCTGTCTCTTCTCAATAACTTTATCTTGACGGGAAATTGACTAAGTTGTGCAAGTGATGGAAATGCATCCGTATGCACTATTGAAAATCAAACATCCCTTGGTCTCTAACTCCAGAATCGAAGAAATTGAAATTTATCTGGTCTAAATTAGCGCTTGTTTACAGTTTTCAAATAATTATTTTTTGTTTTTCCAAAGAGTTCGCGCAAAAGTACATACAACACGCGCACGCTCATTACGCAGTAAAAATTCACGCGCGACGCGATGCTGCGCCATGCGACTGACGGCGTAAAAGGTGGTTTAACTTACCGCCGTACGACATGCGGTTGGGGACTTTAAATGGTCAAATAGTTGTTTTAATCGGCAAAAAAATACAGCTCAGGATTGCTCTGCAGTGGATAATCTGTGGTAACGATAGAACACGGTTGATGTTAAAATGGTGGCAAAAAAATCCGAATTAGTGGTGAAAACAAAACAATAGGGTGGCACTACCCTTACCATAAACAATTCGAACAGGTCCAAAACTTATGGTCAAAAGTTAATATAAAAAAATATTGTGTAGTGTTGGAGACATGCGCTATTCACGTCACACAGCGAACTGCCACCAAAGTTTTGTGTGCATATTAATAGAAAAACTAGGCGATCAATTGCAACTCAAAGAACAGTTTGTCATGGAAATACAATGCCAATCATGTTTTAGGCTAACAAAAACACAAGTGGATGCATTCAAGATTCTCGTAATATCAAGAGGGACAGTAGTTATGCCTTTAAAAAAATATTATTTATGTTGTTGGTCCAGTGGATCGTCGCACGCACACGCCCCAACCGCACTTTTGTGCAACGCATCTTGAAAAAAGACAAATAATATTGAAAGGTAAGCAAACGGGTTAAGTTAGCCGAGATGAAAATCTAATGCAGAAAGATGCATTCCATTCACTTGAAATAACAGACTGAATTTTGAGTCAAAAATAAACGTATTCAAGAAAGAGACAGCTTAAAATGGAGTGAAAGTCACTTTTTTACTAAACACAGCAATTCCACAAATTGGCGGAATTTTCAGACAAGATAACTCAGAAATACAGAGGAAAAAGCTGGTTTTTTACTTGCCTAAATAGCAATCGGTATGACTCTAGGATATTTTTCTCAATTTTTTTTCTTTCTAACTAAAGATATTCGCCAAATGTCCTCAAATTTTGGAGAAGAAAAGTCATAATCACACCGTTTTAACATTTTCTGATATTTCGAAAAGTAAACTATTTAAACAAAATGAAAAACGTTCTAGGCAATTTTCTTGGTATGTAAAAAATTGAAATAGAAAATCATGAAAGACCAAATTGGTTTTGTTACGCGGTCTGAGAAGTTGAGGCAAAAGTCTTTTTTGTATTTTCCAAACCACACAGCACGTTTAAACTGTGCCGAAATTGGATCCATCATCCAATTTACTTTCTAGAAATGTACACTTTTACCTATGTAGTCAAGACAAAACAGGACTAATGTAAAATCAGGGTTTTAATACTGTCTTAAGTAGAACAATGGAAGGTGCAGCCGAGATGTTTACCAAAATAGGCTGTCACCCGTGTTGATAGGACCCGACAGATACATCGGTAGAGGCGAAAAACAATACCTTATTTCAATCATAAACCTTTTAAAAGTAACAAGCTTTCAGAACATAGACTAAATTGTATTAGATTGATCAACAAAAACTACTAAGCTTTCAACATCAATCAGTACGTTGTACTATTCGCATTTGATTGCCGGCAGGTGTTTGCGCATCGCATTGACACGGTACGCACTGTACCGTGTGATATCGTCTCATATCCCACGGCTAGGAACCACTGAAATTGCGTAAACAATCCCCAGTGTTTTAAGCATAGGGTTTTTAACTCTAGCCTAGGGCATGTGTTACGATAATGATACAGGTATATGTGGAAGGTATAATGCACAACATGTCAAGATAATAACCTGTATATTATTACTTTGGTTGCAAGCTCTTTTGGGAGGGCCTTACTTTGCTGCGCATAGATAGCTCTGTTCCTCGTAACTCGCCTTCAGTGACTGTTTCTATTTTCTGAGCCGTCATGCATCAGTCATTTGTGGAAGATGGTGTTGAGTCCACAAACACAGCCTCGTGCTCTCTTCAAAGTGTTTCCAGGTTTGTTGTTGTGTTTAGGTATGGTCTCCCTCTCTGTAAAATATTGATGAAATCAGTTTTAATATTATTAAATACGAAAACATACACAAGGAGACTATAATTTTACTCTCTTGCGATAAAAGGAAAAAAAAGTTGTTTCCAGTAGCTGCACGCAATTTGATTTGGTGCCATTTTACCGCATTGTTTTTTTTATCGGATTAATGAGAAAATTTGCATTTTTTGACAAAAAAATAGTTGCAAGTAGCAATTTATAGGGATTTTCGATTTGGATATAACCGACACTGCCCTCCTTAGAGCCTGTGACCCCCTATCCAAGTAGGGAACACATAACTAACATAATGAAAAGCATAACTGACTCTTTATAAAGGCCTTTGTCTGCCAAATTTGGAATCGGTCATTCTAATCATATGTGGAGAAAATCTTATGTTTTGTGAAGTTACGCGAGCATTGATGCTAGTGGCCGAAGACCGAAATGAAAATGGGTAGAAGTTAAATTTACTAACCGATGATCTTCAATTCATCCCATCGCCTCCGTCATCCTATCGATGGACAGACTGTAACCTGTATTCTCTCTTCTGCGGCCTCTAAGATCAATCAATCTCTCCGCAGGCTTACATTAGTTCAAGTTCTGTCTGCAGGTCCTAATGCAATCACGCATGGAAATTCAGTTGTCCTTGCAGTTGCCTCCGCTTGTTGACTCGTGGGCAGGTTCCGAGTTTGGCCGTTTGTCTTTATATTGAATCTTTTTCGGTATCTTGTCAAATTCCATCCTTAGGGCCTTTTCAGAAGCCAGATGTGATTCAAGTTTTCTGAGGTCACAATGCCTCTTTCGAGCCATGATCTGTATCAGAACCATAAACATATATTTATTGCCACACAGTATGCTTATGATTGATTATCAAAGTACCAAACTTACAATCTGTGATCGCTGAGTAGAGTACAGGGGACCACCAGCTATAGGCACCCTATTGCTCAACCTAACTACTATACCGTTGGATTAATTCTGCCAGGACAGAATCGAAATACGCCAGCATAAGGTGATTAAAAAATGCCAGGGATATTGCAAACAGCAACACAGATGCGTAATTGGTCAAAGCATGCCCCAAAAATGGTAGCCGATGGTTGCTTACACGGCAATGTGAGCGTCTGAGCGTGTGCATAGGACTAGGGCTGTCATCGATATGCCTTCTGTCGACATGTGTTGCCATAAGCAGATTTGGACATGTCGCTATGAAAAATAAGATAGACAAACTTGGATAATAAGCATCATTATAAAAAAGGACATGGTCTATCTAAAATGATCAATTTATGGACTAATTCCAATTTTTCTTTCAGGGCCGTAATTATTTGATTAAGATGACCTTGAACAATTCTTGACCTGATGCCTAAACTAAAGTAAAAGTTAGTACAAAACATACATTTTCGTAGTTCAGTGTGACTAGTATAGAAGAATAAATAGTCATATGTAGGATCAATGGATGATTTTAAATGTTTTCCACAGGTATAAACTTTCCCCTGATTCTCAATAGCACAAGGGGGATTTTGGGGATTTGATATATTGTCTCACAACATAAGGAAAACTATCCTGAAAAAAAAAATCAGGTACTACTTATTTTTTTGCCTCTGGTCAGGGCGTAGCGGGGCCTGCCCACTCTGAGGGGGGGCAAAATTGCCCGTCTTTGGGAAATTTTCCCTCTCAGGGGGGTCAAAAGGCCAATTTTTCCGGTAAGAGGGCTAAAAAACGGCTGATTAGCATGATTTTGCAATTTTTTTCCTGGCCAAAGTTCGTCAACTGCCCACCAACTGTGGGCATAGACCAGTGGATTAAAATATTAATGAACAGGGAGGATACGCAACTCATGAAAAGCACAATAGATCCGCGAAGGTTTGGCGCATTCTGCGACTAATAGCATACTTGTGTTCGATTCTGTCCAAAAATTATTAAATCAGGAATGTAGATGGGCATAGACCAAAGGGATATTAGGGACGTTCTGGTTGTTAGATAATTTGGATGTTAGACTTAATGGTGATTAGACAAATTGGTATTAGACCAATATGAGTTTAGACGAATTGAGGTGAGGGACGGGGGGGAAAGGCTATCAGACCAATGGCAATAAAACCCGCAACTTCACTGCAACGCAAGATGGGAAACTGAACAGTCCGATTTGATTTTCCAGTCTTGCTAGAGATTTGAACCATTGTAAGGGCAATATTGCTACGTATACCTTGATATTTTTGTGATTTAGCTAACAATGCGTAACATTATGCCAGATCGCCACTCCCGCTATCATTACAGAAAAACTCTATAATGCAGGACAAGTAACATGCCCACTTTACAGGAAGTCCACATTGATCAGGCAATTTAGCATCTTTTTTTTGGGTAATTGGCAGCCAAAAAAAAAAAAAAGTCATGGGAAAAGCTTTGCAAGGACTTACAAGTATAATTTCCATTTAGTGGGCTGTAAGGTGGAATGATGCTTTTAGTCACATGGCAAATCCTACAAAAGCAGGTGCAGCTGTCATCAATTTTACTTCAAAGTGGATGAAATTTTCACCCACTGATGACTTCAATTTACAGAATTAGGACGGAAAACAGGGCACACGATTTCCTTGGTACTGTTGATAGGTCTCTTTACCATGTGAAACTCCTCCCCCAATATAAACCATGCAGTATTAACCTCGCTGTGACTCTGGGGATGGGAGAAGGAAACAGGCAAAACTATTTTCCCCTAGGGAAAACAACAACAGCAGTGTTGTAAAGGAATAGCCAATTAAATAGTTTATGATTAGTTGAGTTTCATGAATCTATGTGGAAGGGCCACAGGCGGAACATCCCAAGCCAAGACCTAAACCAGATAGCTTCCCAGGTGGTCGCCGAGGTGATCAAATAAAGGAGTTAGTTAAGACAAAGTTTTTTTCATCCAGTTTTGTCCCCATAAACGAGTGGTGGCTGGATTCACCTCAATCAGCAATACTGCTGTGTGAGGATTATTGGAAGCAAAAGATAATTGACCGGATGCCCTACCTGACGTCAATCCAGTTTTACGCGTGTGGCCTAGACTTTGGGCAAACATGCCCAACATGCAAGGCGGCATGTGCTGATGGGCCTTCATAGCTATCCAGAGCTGATACCCTGTAGGTAGATCTCTTCTTTTTCATTCTACCAGGGTAACACCAGCTACCCCCTAATACAAGATTCCTTAGAAAACCCAATGGGGGGTAGGGGTTGGTTTAGATGCGACTCAGCCATGGGACAGGTAGTAGTACTGGTTACCCAGAATAGTAGCAGGCGCTTCAAAGGAAAACCTCCTGACCGGATTACAACATCCAGAAATACATGCATTAATCTTAACTTCTCACCTTTTGCTCATTTGTGGTGTGATTAAACTGCCCTGAGTGGTGAAATAGGAACAGGGTTTTTGAGTGATTGCTAAAGGAGGATGTGGAGAGATTGATATGAACACTGGGGTAATGCCTCTCTGCAGCACTCACTGATTCTAAGGAACGAAGAGCAAATGAGAGGATAGGAAGAAACAGGAAACATAAACCATAGATAACTTCTATTATGATTTATAGTGAAGTTAATGTAGTAAAACATGTGGACAGTTACTTTCTAAATGTATAGTTAGTGCAACCGTGTGGGATGAGACTCTGGAGTCATAGCCACTTGTATAGTGCACATTCAATTAAGTGACAAACTCTGGTGGAACGCCAGTGCGATCTTGTTGAATGATGAGTCCCAGTGGTGCAAAACTGCTGTGTGGCAGACGCAAACACTGAAAGGCCACTCTGGAGTTCTACATACGCAATATATTGTAGGTTGAGCGTGGCCGGTCAACACAGGGTGAGAACAGAGTACCTAACATACGCTCTAAACTTTGTCTCGTATGAAGTGGAAACACGCGCACACACCCAGTTGCTGCCTTTCAGTTGTAGTGCGCTTGGTGCTACCTATGGCGCCAGCTGAAAGCCCGGTGTGCTACTTCATACTTCAAGCTGGAAAGAGCTATGTTGTGAAGTGAGCTGGTCAAAATGAACAACAATCCAAATATAGGCATGATAATGTAGCAGTTGGGGTGATACAGATTACATTCGAGTCAAGGATCTGATAGGGCTAGGCAACAAACTAACATGTATAGACGGACTAAATATCACATACCCAAAACCAAATTAATTTAACAAATTATCATAGCCAGGCTATTAATTGCAGGGTTAGACGAAGTAACCAAAGACCTTTAAAAGTACCCCCAATTTAAAATCCCGTATACAGCAGGAACTAGCCCGTGATGTGAGAGGAACACCCTTATCAAAAAACTCTTGCAAGGATTTGGTACAGTGTATGGTTGTTTACCGACTGATAGAGTGCAATCTGTAGGCACTCAGTGTATGATACAGGATTTATTGGGTCAGTAAACTAGACGATATCCAATGAAAACACAGCAACCTCTGTTGGTATGTAAATAATATAAAATCACATGTGGACGTTGCACTTACTATAATCGGTATTATGGCCAGAAGTAATGCCGTGATGCAGGTTCTTGCAATGTACAAAATCACACAAAAACCAAATTGACGCTCTCAAGCTTACATCAGAGGATGTTTCAGAAAGCCCCACAATCCCATGCAAAACGAGTAAATCACCAGGGTGCCAGCGAGAAGATTGCAGAGCTTCCCAAATGCAATTGCTTCCAATGGAGGTTTTTGTAAGGTACTGATGTGCATCGTTAGTGATGAAACATGGCGAAATTGGAATCACAAAACTTGCATTTAAGAGGTTTCAGCACTTAAACGATTACATGACGACGTACACAAACTTCAATGTTTTTGGGGAAAAGCTAGATGGAGCAGGCAATGCATTGTGAAGATACTGATATCGTCTCTGGGTGCAACTGTCATTTGCACTGTCAAATCCAAAGAATTGTGTAGAAGAAAAGGGTGTTTTAAATCTGCTATATCACTGCTGGCTGGAAGTCAGTCGAGGGTAAATGAAAAAACTCTGGGGATAACAGACTGATCCCACATTACTGAATAGGCATCAACTCATTTCCTATTGGGACTGATGTCTGGACCTCGAAAATAACTCAAATATCCCTCAAAATTCAAATTTTACTGTTAGAATCTAGTGCGGGCAAGTGACCGTTACTTGACCCGGTGGATCTATACTGGGTACCCAAAAGAAGTGCATAGTATGATGGGACCTTCTGAATCATCCTCTGAGTTGCATCTGCACCATGCCCAGATGCACACACGTAACCAATGTGCAAAAGCACTGAATCATTCTTGTTTTGCAGAAGAGACGGACACTATAGAGAAGAAGAATAATGTGATATGGTGCACCGTGCCCTCAGTGCGCCTATAACAAGTCCTTTGTGGCACCAACCATGTCTGTAACTGTTCATTACAGAGGGTGGTAGATTGGTGCCAGGGTGAGTTAAAATTAAGTGATAAGGCGACGAAAAAACGAAAACCCTGTTTTACAGATTTGCAGAAAAATCGAAGAAAAGTGTTGAATTTTATTGAAAATATTTTCTTTTAATTGTTGTTCTTTTCTGGAGCTAAAATGGCTAAACTAGCCCCACAACAAAATCTGAAGTTTACAAACCAATTTTCTTAAAAAAAATTGCCAAATGCTAATTTGGCTTTTAAAAACAGGCTAATTTTACATGACCGTCTTGGAAAACTAAAAAAAAAAAAAAATCTGCAAAACTGAAAAACTCAGGGTCGGTCGGGGCCGTAAACCAGGGTTTTTATTGTGTCGCCTAACAGCAACATTTTTTAAGAGCCCCCCAATTTTTCAAAAATTTTAGATTTTACACTGGTTGCATCAATTGGAACTGGCTAGTTAAAACTATACCTGTAAATATGGTAAGCTCGAAAATGTCTGTGTCGCAAACAAAAGGGAATTTTATGAAAATTCTTTGCATCTTGACAGCCTTCATTGTTCGTCGGTTGTGTTTCCTAGACAATTACACAACATAACTGTGCAAATATCAAATTTTGAAAATTGGGGGTTGCCCTTCCAAAATGTACTGTTATTTCTGCAAATGACACTACATTATTTTAGATGATATGCAAATTTTATACTCAAATCTGCAACTGTCAAAACAAGATGGTTCAGAGGTTGATATAGAAACCAGTTACAAAAAAAACACAGGTTGCAGGTGTATTAACGGTGAGTAAGCAATGTTAGGGTCACTAGATAACCTTGAAAAAAATCCTTAATGTTACAAACATGCACAACTATGTGCTCAGTCAGTGAATCTTCGATCTTTTTAACTCAACGGAATGGCCAAAAACAAAAATGTGGGGTTGCCCAGCTCTTTTCTCAAGGTAGGGGGGTATGTTGGAATTGTTTTCAACTTTGATAATTGTACCACTCCCCAATAACCCATCCAGATTAGAAGAAAACATTCCCTTAAGTGTTGTTCATAATCACTTTGGAAAATCACACATAAGTGCGCGTATCTCTGCGTTAACTGCATTTACATGCAATCCAACAGTGCTTCGTATTGGCGGGGCAACCCCCGAAAGCGGGTGTACATAGTTACAGTCCAAGGGATTTGACAAATGGCTATAGTTTGCACTAAAAAATGTGATGACCAACATTAACTAACGTAGCACCCGAAGGGATTACCACTAGAAGTACCCAACCGGATAATTACGCAATCCCGATAGGAAACCTCACTTGCACTTGCCAATTCTATTGGATTTAAAACCGCACGTGAATGCGAACACACTCCCACAGACCTGCGCAGTGAACCAGATGTAAGCAGTTTTAAAATGGGGCCTCCGTACTCACTCCAGCTGACTAGTCGTCCACCGCCTCATAAGCGTTCTGAGGCGATGCTCTCATCAGGCTTTCAGAGTATTTTGATCAGATCCAGATAGTTACACTGCAAACTGTGACAATAAATATGAATTGTAAATAAGTGCTTTTGGTTCATTCAGGATTTAATCTCTGGGAGGTTTTTCCCATCTCTAAAGACTTGGGACAATTTCAAGACATCGTGCTTAAATTCCCTTGCTTTTAATATAAGGCATAGTTCATGAAGTTGTAAGCTGTAACAAGTATTTTAACATTTGTGTCCAAGCAAACGTATTTTTAATTTAAGCAGGGGGTAAGGGGAGGGCAAGAACAGAATGGAGGGCGACGATAATGAAAAGGGGATGAAGTGGGTGGACTGTGAAATTGTTAAAGGTGATTTTTTGGTATGACTTCTACGGCACATAATAATGAAATATCCCTTAACTAAAAGTACTCAGTTGTTTTTCATGGGCCATTGGAGCCTTGCGAAAAAATCCAGTTTATTCCGACAAAGACACCAACTGTACAGCATATGGAAAGCTACCATTGTTTATTGCCGTGGTTATTACAATGCTGATGCAATACAAAAACAGAAGCCAGCGAGAAAATATATCACATTGACTTCAGCAAGTGTGCAAAAGCCTCATCCTTTTGAAACTTCGTTGAGCACACAAAGGATAGGAGCGAAGTTTGTTTAGAAATTTTTATTGCAAAAAAACTACACTTTTTAAAAACCTCAGTGATTTGGAAAAATTATGTAAGAGGGGGTTTTTAGGATGGCATTTGTGATACAAAGGTTTCTAGTTGGACAAACAACAATCCCATGAAACGTGGACATTCAAACGGGTCGGTAATCCGTGGCGGATTAAGAGTCCGCAGTTCAGCAGCGACTTAACAGTGGTCCCCCCTAAAATATTGCTTCGGGCCCCCTCCCCACAAAGGGAAAAAAGCAAAAAAATAACAGCCACAGTGTTTTCCCCTGAAGATTTTTATAGGGGGCCCAGCGTCCTTTCACATCATCAACCTGCCTTTGTAGGACTCGTATACTGGAATTGTGCTTAGGAGGGGTTAGACTTTAAGCAGGCAGCTGAGAGGTACAGGATTTGGAAGTTCCAAAAGGGACAGAGGAGAAATTATACCTAATGGAGAAAATCTAAACACGTTAAATTAAACAAGGTGGAACGGGAAATACATTTAGAGTAGTTATTTTGGTCAGAACACATTCACGTATGTAAGCATTCAAGGTACTTACCATGAGAACATCAGGCCAATGAAGAGTTTAATCACTTACTACTAGTGCCCCCTGCCTAGCTGTAAAGTCCTGGAATGTACCAACATCATAACCCTAACGTATCGTTGGACCAGCGTTGGTGAGTCGACGTCCGTACCTGGCGGGGACTAGGCAACAAAAAAGTGCCAGACACCGAAAAGCACGATATCGACGTCCTCGCACCAGCTGGCATCAAGTTAAACAACGAAAACTTGATGCACGAACATTCACACAGTGTGGTCAAAGGCTAGTCAAGATAATTATACACATCGTTACTTGGCTAAATAAACCGAATGGATCGTCGCAAACAGGACCTTTTTTTACCACAATGCGATGGGGCCTTAAGTGGTACAGGGCACAAAATAAACGAGGGCAAAGGGCGATTCGCCCTCAGTTTTCACAAACTAGCCCCCGTGAGAAAGGCCTATGGTAAATAAAATGACTACGAGGGCACTTATTTGACAGATTTGCTCAAATAGCCCCCGTAGCCCCCAAAAGTATTTGTAACCTTGAATTGGTTGATATGTTTTGCTGAAAAGTCCAATACTTTGCATCAGGTCCCTTATTATCATTAGGAACCATTCAAACACTGTAACCAGGGGCTCTGAAAATCTTTGGACCCTTTCAAAGGTGGGGCCCCATCGATGAAAAAAAAAATTACCTAATTTTGTCATGAAAAGGGGGGTCTATATGATTTCTGTGGGATTGACGTCAGTGTTTTTCATGGAATTACATAGGGGCTCTGTTTTGAGATCCAAAAGGGGGGGGCCTGAATTTGAAAACTTTCTTTAATTTTGTTTCATCACTCCCTTGCAAGTGTTTGCAAACGCTCACGAAACAATTTGTACTGGTTTCATTGAGGTATAAAACACACAACTAATCTTAACATATTAGCGTGGCCGATAGGCGATTGCAGCGTGACCATCAGCATCAAAACTATGCATCAATCGCCACATTTTACGATTTTTAAAAAAATGTCGTAATCTGAGGGGCACATCCGCCCTCAGACCCCCCAAGTAGCACACTGTGTGACATTTGTCGCTTCGGTCGATAAAGGGCCCCACCTTGTTAGGCCAATTAGGAACCGTTCACAAACACTGTAACCGGGGGCCTGAAAGATTTTTTACCCTTCAAAGGTGGGGCCACGGGCATGAAAAAATCACCCCTTTTTTGCTCTTGAAAAAATGGGTATATAATTTTTTTGTGGGGTTGAAGTTATGAATTTTTTCAGGGATAAAAGGAGGCTCAGTTTTTGAGATCCAAAAGGGGGGGGGCCTAATTTCGGATTTGTTTCACCACCTCTTCAAGTGTTTGTAAACGCTCACTTAACAATTTGTTACTGGTTTCCTTGAGAGAAGAAAGAAACTTGTAACGTTTGCACGTTAAACCAATGCTTTTCAAAATTTCTTCACTTCTGAGGGCGAAATGCGCATCCCCCTGGGCCCCCTACAACAACCCCTGGCCCTTGGTCACACTAAAGCGCGACATTGCGTCGGTAAGGGCCCCCACCTTGAGCTGCTGACAATGCCCTTTCCTTAAAATCCGCCGCTGCGCGTTAATATTTAATAGTGCTTCAGTCGCCTTAACATGATCTCTACAATGGATTAACTACACAACAAGTAATTGTATAGAGATGATGGAGCACGGGCGGGAAATCTTGTCTTCCGAACACAATAGCATCCGAGACCACCTGTTTAAAAGAGTGATCTCCGGTGTGCACGTTTTACGACCATGCCATCCATATGCGCAAATACAATGAGCTCAATGAATGGCTTGTTCTTGTAGTCTGTTATGTGCTTATCCACATTCAATGGGAACAAATTTTGTATAAATGACCGGCTCTTAACCACCCGCCTCTTTTGGAATGACCAAATGGCTGTCAGGTGCTTCAATTACGAAGCCAGGTTTCCAATGCCATTGTATAGAGATCAGTGTCTGAACCACTAATGCGGCGGTTTCAGCAATCTACGTACTTTTCAAGTACCGAGTAGTAGGCCTGTTTCTAGGTGATGCAACTTTAGCAGTTTTCACTTTGGCACCACCCTGTTTAAAAATAGAGAGGCCTGGTAGATCATTGTGGTATTTTGCCTATGTATTACAAGGCAGACCTCCACTATCTTAACAATTCCTTCGCTTTGTATTTCACGTGACACTCGGGAACCAATGGTCAAAAATCTGGTCAATCAACTGTCAACGACACAAGTATTTTGTTTTCAGCTGCCCTTATAACCCGGTTGAGCCAAACAGTTTGAATTGTTTTATTTGTTGAGAGTTAGGAAGCTTTTCCAACATGGAGAGAGACCAAAAGTAGTGAAAAAGCTTTTAAAGGCTTTGAACCATGCTGTCAACACGTTGTGGCGGATTTGACATTTTCCGTTCACATTTGCATACACCACATGTTATATTGTGGTATTTAATCTGTAATTAATAAGACCCTTCAAGATCATTGTATACAAAAAAACTTAGATTGTTGGTTACAAAATTACTTAGTTACACTAAGTAAATCCTTGTTCACATTTTTCTGTTCACAATTTGGCGACGGCCAGCATTTATGGCTGAAGGTCTGCTCTGTGTATGAAATAGATGCCATCTTTATGAGGAACTTATTTTGTAAGAGTACTTTCACCATACTATCAAATGTATTAATAGTGTTTGACAAACACTTCTAATGTGTCTTGGGCTTACGAGTGAGGTTTTCCGTTCAATGACAGGACGTGACGTAGGTTGTGTCAGTCCTGCCACTTGTGTAATATCTTGTAAAAACCAGGGTTGGCGATTTTTTTTATTAAATCAGATTTTTTGATTTTTTAAATCGGATTTTTTTGGATTTTTGATTTTTTTAAGTTTCATAATATGGAATTCCAGAATCTTTCAAAATGGATAATCTAACCATTGTGTATACGTCTATTTTGATGTGTTGCTAATTACTTTACTGGTGAATGGCTGGAGTATGATATAATATTAGAATCAACCCAAGCCTATCTCAATATTGGTGAGGTTAGGCAAAGATAGCCCAGTTTTTTTTGGAGAAAATATCTTCTGGTTTCAACAAAAAAAGACCACCTGATATTACATCATTAAACAAGGAACATTTAACTTTAAGGACCGTGTCAACCCTGAGCTTCTGCATATCTATCTTTGGTTGTAATTTTGCAAATATTTGCTTATTGTATGTAAAAGTATACATTATAGAAAGAAAATGGGGATGATGAAACCAATGGTGGCATCAGTTAATGTAAAACTTTCGGTATTTTGAGAAAGATACTAAAAAAAAATGATTTTGCCCCAAATTTTCAGACAAATAACAAAAACAATTTGAATTTTCATGATTTCTTATGTTATTTTAGAAACAAGACAATTGTCTAGGGCGGTTTTTTCATTTTATTAAATAGAGCTTACTTTCGAATATAAGGGAGGAGAAAATGTCTAAAAAGTGTGATTTTTACCTTTCTTTTCCCAAATTTTGAGTATATATGGACGAATATCTTGAGTTAGAATCGAAAAATGAAAAATGAGAAAACCGTCCCTAGAGAAGACCGACTGCTATCGTAGGAAAGTAAAACCCTAGCTTTACTTCGGTTTTTTTGGAGTTATCTTGTCTGAAAATTTGCCAATTGCGAAAAATTGAACATGAGAAAATCGTGTTTTAGTAAAACAGGGGTTTTCACGCCATTTCAAAGCTGATCTCTTTCTCAAAAACTTGATCTTGAAACTTGAAATTGACTATGTTGTGCCAGTGATGGAAATCCATCCTTATGCACTATTGATCAAACATCCTTTTCTCTAACTCCCGAAATCAGAAGGAAATGAAATTTCATCTGGTCTAAATTAGCGCTTTGTTACATTTTCAAATAATTATTTTTTGTTTTTCCAAGATTGCGTTCGCGCAAAAGGACATTAAAACACGGCACGCTTCAGTACGCAGTAAAAATTCACGCGCGACGCGATGCTGCGCCGTTCGCCTGGCGGCGTGAAATGTGGTTAAATTCCCGCCGTTATAACCATGCGGTTTTTGTGACTTTAAATGGTCAATAGTTGTTTTAATCGGCAAAAAAATACAGCTCAGGATTGCTCTGCGTGGATAAATCTGTTGGTAAACATCGAACACAGGTTGATGTTTAAAATGGTGCAAAAATCCGAAATTCCTGTGAAAAACAAAAGCACTAGGGTTGGCACTACCTTACATAAACAATTTAAACAGGTCCCAAAATATGGTTCAAAAGTTAATATAAAAAAATTGGAGTTTGGTAGCATGCGCTATTCACGTCCACACAGCGATACTGCACCAAAAGTTTTGGTGCATATTAATAGTAAAAAATAGGCGATCAATTGCAACTGCAAATAACAGTTGTCATTGACAATACAATGCCCAATTCATGGTTTAGGCTAACAAAACACAAGTTGGATGCATTCAAGATTCTCTAATATCCAGATGTGACAGTAGTATGCCTTTAAAAAAAGATTATTATAATTGTGTGGTCAGTGGACGTCGCACGCACACGCCAACCGCACTTTTGTGCCAACGCATCTTGAAAAAATGAAAATAATACTTGAAAAATGTAAGCAAAGCGGTAATTTAAGACGAGATGACGTTTCTAATGCATTAAAAGATGCATTTCCATCACTTGATAACATACTGAATTTTGAAGTTCAAAAATAAAACTATTCAAGAAAGAGACAGCTTAAAATGGTGTTGAAACGTAACTTTTTACTAAAAACAATCCACAGCAATTTCCACAAAATTTGGGAATTTTCAGACAAGATAACGCCGACATACAGAGGAAAAAGGTATTGGTTTAAACTTTCCTACAATAGCAATCGGTTCTACTCTAGGAATAGTTTCTCAATTTTTTTTATTTCTAAACTAAAGATATTCTCCAATATGTCCTCAAATTTTGGAGAAGAAAAGTAATAATCACACCGTTTTAACATTTTCTTAATATTTCGAAAAAGTAAATATTTTTTAAACAAAAATGAAAACGTCATAGGCAACTTTGTCTTGTTTATGAAAAATAAAAAAAATCATTGAAAGACCAATTGTTTTTGTTACGCGTTAGAAATTTTGAGAAAAATTCTTTTTTGTATTTCCCAAAACACAGCAAGTTTAAACTGATGCCGAAATTGGATCCATATCCCAATTTGACTTTATAGAATGTACACTTTTAATATTGTAGGGTCAAGACCAAAACAGATAATTGGGAAACTCAGGGTTAATATGTCCTTAAGAGACAATGAGTGCAGCCGAGATGTTGTACCCTAATAGTGCTGTCACCCGTGTGATATGACACGACAGATACACGGTAGAGGCGAAAAACAATACCTTTATTCTCAAATTAAAACCTTTTTAAACATAAAAGATCTCAGTAACATATTACTAAAATTGTATAGATTTATACAACAAAACTACTCCAGCTTTTAAATCAATCAGTCAGTTGTTTACTATTTCGCATTGATTGGCCCGAGCAGTGTGTATGCTTATCGCATTGACACGTACGCGCTGTACCGTGTGATATCGTCTCATATACACACGGGCTAGGAACACTGAAATTGCGTAAAAACAATCCAAGTGTTTAAGAATAGGGTTTAATCAGCCTAGGGCAGTGTTACAGAATAATGAACAGAGTATATGTGGTGAAAGTATTTAATGACAACATTTCAAGATAAAACCTTGTATATTCTATTTGGTTGCAAGCTTTTCTTGGAGTGACTTTACTTTGCTGGCATAGATAGCTTCTTGTTCCTCGTAACTCGCCTTCAGTGACTCGTTTCTATTTTCTGATGCCGTCAGCGCATTCCTTATTTGTGGGAGATTTGGTGTTGAGGTCCACAAACACAGCCTCGTGCTCTCTCAAAGGTTTCATGTTGTTGTTTGTTTTTTTAGGTATTGGTGCTCTCATCTGGTTAAAAAATAGTGATGAAATCAGTTTAATATTAAATACGAAACATTAAACAAGAGACTCTAATTTTACTCTCTTGGGAAAAAGGAAAAAAAAGTTTGTTCCAGTAGGCTGCACTCCATTTGATTATGGTTGCATTTTTACCGCATTTGTTTTTTAATGATTTAATGAGAAAATTTGCATTTTTTGACAAAAAAATAGTGCAAAGAATAATAGTGATTTCGATATGGATAAACGGAAACTGACCTCCTTAGAGCCTGTGACCCCTATTCCACGATGGAACACTCAACTAACAAATGAAAAGCATAACTGCTCTTTATAAAGGCCTTTGTCTGCCAAATTTGATCGGTCATTCTTTAAATCATAGTTGAGTAAACTCTTAATGTTTTGTGGGTTAGCGATGCATTGTATGCTAAGTGGCATAAGACCGACTTAAATGAAAATGGTAGAAGACAATTGCTCACCGAGCTTTAATTCTCCCATCTCCTTCCGTCATCCTATCGATGACAGACTGTAACTCTGTATTCTCTCTTCTGCGTGCTTAAATCAATCAATCTTTCCTCAGGCTCATAGTTTCAAGTTCTTTATGCAGGTCCTCATGCACATCAAGCATGGAATTCTTGTCCTTGCAGTTGCCTGCGTTGTTGACTCGTGGCGCAGGCTTCCGAGTTTGCCGTTGGTCTTTTATTATTGAATCTTTTTCGGTGATCTCTGTTCAGTCCCTCCTTAGGGCCTTCAGAAGCCAGCTTGTGATTCAAGTTTTCTGAGGTCACAATGCCTCTTTCGAGCCATGATCTGTATCAGAACCCTAAACATATATTTGATTGCATTCATGCTTCATGATTGATTATCAAAAGTACCAAACTACAATTCTTGTGATAGCTGAAGTAGAGTAACAGGGACCACCAAGTTATAGGCAACCTATGCTCAACCTTAAATAGCTACTACAGGTGGATTTAATTATCAGACAGAATCGAACATACGCCAGAGTGAAGGTGCATCTAAATGCCAGGGCTATGGCCACACAGCAACACACGATTGGTTAATTGGGTCAAAGCATGCATCAAACAACTGCGTAGCCGACGGCGCTTACACGGGCATGTGGCGTCTGAGCGCTGTGCATAGGGGACTAGGGAGTCATCGATATTGCTTCTGTAGACATGTTGTCGCCAAAGCCATATCTTGACATGTCGCTATGAAAAATAAGATAGACAAACTTGTATAATAAGCATTCTATAAAAAAGGACATGGTCTCTAATCTACAATGATCAATTGGACTATCGATTTTCTTTCCGGGCTTATTATTTGAAAGATGACCTTGAACAATTCTTGACCTGCTGCCTAAACTAAAGTTAACAAAAAAAAAAAAAAAAAAAAAAAGTTAGACAAACCATAATTTTCTGATTCGCTGTGACTAGTATAGAAGAATACAGTAGTCCATAATTTAGCTCAATTGGATGATTTTAAATTTTTTTACCCTGTATAAAATTTTCCCCCTTATCCTTCAATAGCACAAGTTGTGGATTCTTGGGGGACTTTTGATATATTGTTCATCACAACATAAGGAAAACTATCCTGAAAAAAAAAATAGGTACTACTTATTTATTTCCGCCTTCTGGTCAGTGGCGTACGGGCTTGCCCACTCTGAGGGGGCAAATTTCCAGTCTTGGGAAATTTTCCCTCTCAGGGGGGTAAAAAAGGCCAATTTTCGCCGGTCAGAGGCTAAAAAACGGCTGATTTTTTAGCATGATTTTGCAATTTTTTTCATGGCCAAAAGTTCGTCAAATGCCCACCAAAGTGGGGCATTTGTCGTACAGTGGGATTAAAAATTATTGACTTGGACGGAGATACGCAACACCTATGAAAGCACAATAAGCTCCGTGAAGGGTGCGCATTCTTCGGATAATTACGCAGCGCGTGTGTTCGATTCTGTCCAACAATTATTAATCAGATTAGATGGGCATTAGACAAATGGGTATTAGACATTATGGTTGTTAGATAAATTGGATGTAGAATAAAGGTTATTAGGACAAATTGGTCTAGACAATATGCGTTTAGACGAATTGAGGTTAGACGAATGGCTATCAGACCCAAATGGCATAAACCCGCAACCACTGCACGCAGATGCGGAAAACATGAAACAGTCCGATTTTGATTTTTCCAGTCTTGCAGAGTTTGAACCATTGTAAGGCAATATTGCTACGTATACGTGATATTTTTGTGATATAGCCACTACAATTGGCGGGATAAACAATATGCCAGATCGCCACTCCGATATCATTTACAGAAACCTCTTAATGCAGTGACAAGTAAAAGCCAACTTTCAGGAGGTCAAACATTTATCAGCAATTTAGCATCTTTTTTTTTTGGTTAGATTGGCAGAAAAAAAAAAAGTCTGGAAATCTTTGCAAGAGATAGAAGTATATTCCATTATTGGGCTGTAAGGTGGAATGATTGCTTTTGGCACATGTGCAAATCCTCAAAAAGCAGGTGCAGATTTCATCATTTTTTTACTTCAAAGTGGATGAAATTTTCACCCAACTTTGACTTCAAATTTACAGAATTAAGAGGGAAAACAGGCACACTATTTTCCTGGTACTGTGATAGGTCTATACCATTGAACCATCCCCCAATATAAACCAGGCAGTATAACCTCGCTGTCTGTGACTTGGGGATGAGGATGAAAGGAAACAGTCCAAACTATGCTGTTTCCCCTAGGGGAAATAGCTCACGTAATAGGAATCGGCCAAGTTAAATTAGTGATTAGTTATTTCATGATCTATGGAAAGGCCAAACAGTGAACATCCAACCCAAACCTAAACCAGCTACTTCCATGTTGTCGCGAGTTGATCAAATCAGAGTTAGTTAAGCCAAAGTTTTAATCCAGTTTTGTCACCATAAACGAGGGTGGCTGGATTCAACTCACACTCAGCAATACTGCGTGTGAGGATTTATTGGAGGCAAAAGATAATTGATCCGGAGACCCTCTTGACGCAATCCACAGTTTTCGGCGGTGGGCCCTAGACTTTGGGCAACCATGCCCAACATGGAAGGCAGCATTAGCTGGATGGCCGTCATTAGCTCTCCAGAGCATGATACCCTTGTAGGTAGTCTTTCTTTTTCATTCGAACAGGGTAACCAGGTACCCTACTCATCAGATTCCTTAGAAACCCAATGGGGGGTGTTGGTTTAGCTGCCGCTCGGCCCGCCCTGGGACAGTAGTACTGGGTACCAGAATAGTAGCAGGCGCGCAAAGGAAACATGACCTGAATACAAATCAGAATACATGCATTAAATTTAACGTCTCACCATTTTGCTTCATTTGTGGTGTGCTTATAAATGCCCTGAGTGGTGACATAGGAAACAGGGGTTTTTGGGAGTGCTGCTAAGGAGGATGTTGGAAGAGAGGAATTGATCTGAACACTGGGGGTATATGGCCCTCTCTGCATCACCACTGATCTAAAGGAAAGAAGAGCAAATGAGAGGATAGGAATGAAACATGAAAACATAAAACATAGAAACACATTCGATTATCGTATTTATAGTTGAAGTTAATGTAGTAAAAACATTGGAAGTACTTTCTAAATTATCGGTAGTGCAACCGGTGTGGGGGAGTACTCTGGAGTCTAGCCACTTGGATAGTGGCAACATTCAATCTATGTTGACACTCTGGTGGAACTCCCAGTGCTGACTCTTGTTTGAATGATGGAGTTTCCCCAGTAGTTGCAACCTGACTTGTGTGTGCAGAAGCAACACGAAAGGCCACTCTGGAGTTCTACAGTACGGCATAAATTGTAGGTTGAGGTGGCAGTCAAAACAGGGGTGCGAACAGAGTACCTCACATACGCTCTATACTTTGTCTCGTATGAAGTGGCAACCGCGCACCACACCCCGTGCTGCCTTGTACAGGGTGAGTGCGCTGTGCTACCTATGCGCCAGCTGAAGCCCGTGCTGCTATTCATTACTTCAAGCTGGAAAGAGTATTGTAGAAGTGAGCTGGTCAAAATAGACAAAAAACAATCCAAAATATGAATTATAATTAGGATTTGGGGTGATACAGAATTACATCTAGTCAAGGGATTCGATTAGGCAAAGGGCAACTACATTGTCAATATGACGAAATATCACATCACCAAACCTCAAATCTAATAACAAAGTATCATATCAGTTTATGAATTTATATTTTATCTACTAAACCAAAACCTTTTAAAACCCAATTATTAAACTCCCGTCTACCGCAGGAACTCAGCACGGAGGGAACACCATTACAAAAAACTCTTGCCAGGATTTTGGTACATGTATGTTTGTTCCGACATGATAGAGTGCATCTGTAGGCACTCAGTGTATGATACAGGATTTATTGGGTCAGTAAACTAAGACGATATCCAATGAAAACACCAGCAAATTCTTGTTGGTATGTAATAATATAAAATCACATTGTTGGCCGTTGCACTTATTAATCTGTTATGGCCAGACAGTAATGAAGTGATGCAGCTTCTTGGCATGCAAATCACACAAACCAAACTTGACGCTCTCAAGATTACATCAGAGGATGTTTTCAGAAAGCCCCACTTCCCATGCAAACTAGTTAATCACCAGGTTTGCAACGGAAGATTTCAGTAGCTTCCACAATGCATTGCTCCAATGGGGTTTTTGCTACAGGTACTGATGTGAATGTTAGTGATGAAACATGCTAAATTGCATCACAAAACTTGAATTTAAGAGTGTTTCATCACTAACGATTCACAGACTTACCTTTCTCAAAAACTTCACATGGAAGCAATGCATTGTGGGAAGCTTACTGATATTTTCTCGTGGGTTGCACGTCATTGGCACTGTCAATCCAAATGAATGGTAGAAGAAAGGGTTCTGTTGTAAATATGCTCTATCTTGATGGAAGTCAGTCGATGAGTAAATGAAAAAACCTCTGGGATACCAGAATGACACCTACATATGTAATAGGCATCAACTAATTTTCCTAATTGTAGACTATGATGTCTGGACCTGAAAATAACTCAAATATCCCTCAAAAATTAAAAATTTACTGGTAGAATCATGTGCTGTGCAAGTGACCGTTACTTGACCACGGTATCTATACTGGGGTTTTTAACCATAAAGAATGCATTGTATGATGAGGACAATTCTGAAATAATCCTCTGAGATTGCATCATCTGCACCATGGCCCCATGAGCACACAGGTTACCAATGCTGCAAAAGCACGATATCACTTCTTCTTTTGGGCAGACAGAGACGACATCTCTAGATGAAGAAGAAAATGGATGGTTTGCACCGTGCCACAGTGCTAGTATGAACAAGTCCTTTGTGGCACCAAACCATGTCTGTAATGGTTTCATTTACAGATGGGTAGATTGGTGCCAGGGGTGAGTTAAACTTAAGGATAAGGCGACGAAAAAAAAGAAACCTGTTTTACGGGCGAGCGGGACCTTTAGGGTAGGCGGTCGGGCAAATTTTTTTCTTTTTTATTTTTTTATTTTCTGGAGCTCAAATTGGCCCTAAAATAGCCCCAAAATCTGAATTTTTTTACAAACAAATTTTCTTAAAAAAAATTGCCAAAATTGATAAATTTGGGCTAACAAAAACCCTGACTTTAAAAGCCCATTTTATCAATGATTAAAATTAAAAAAAAAAAAAAAAAAATCTGCAACTGAAAAATCAGGGTCGGTCGGGCCCGTAAACAGGGTTTTTTTTATTTCGTCGCCTAACAGCACATTTTTTTAAGAGTCCCCCAATTTTCAAAATTTGAGATTTTTAAAACGGTTGCATCATTGGTAACTGGCTAGTAAACTATACCTGTAAATATGGTTAAAGCTCGAAAATTTCTTGTCCGCACAAAGGAATTTATGATAAATTCGCATCTTTGAGCCTTCTTGTTCTAGGTTGTAGTTTCCCTAGACAATTACCAACATAACTGTGCAAAAATATCAAATTTTGGAACAAATGGGGGTTGCCTTCCAAAAATGAATGTATTTCTTCAACTTGAAACTAATTATTTTATGATGATATGCAAAATGTTATACCAAATCTCAAACTGTCAAAACAAGAATGTTTCAGAGGTTTATATACAAACAAGTACACAAAAAAACACCAGGTTGCATGTGTATTAAAGGTGAGTTAAGACTGTTTAGGGTTCAATAGAGAACCTTGAAAAAAAAATCCCCTTTAATGTTTCACAAACATGCACACATATGTGCTAAGCCTGGTGAATCTTAGATCTTTTTAACCAAGGGACTGGCCACAAAAACATAAAACTGTGTGGTTGCCATCTCTTTATCAAGGTAGGGTGGGTATGTTGGAATTTGTTGTTTCAACCTGTTGTAGGTCACCACTCCCATAACCTCAGGAATTTAGAAAGAAAAAATCCATTATAGTGTTTGTATAATCCCTTGGACATCAAACTACGTGCGTGTATATCTGACGTTAACTGCATTTACATGCAATCCAAAAGTGCAGCGTAGGGCGGGAAAGCGGGTACATAGTACATGTCCAAGGGATTTGAAAATGCTATAGTTTGCACTTAAAAATGGATGACCACATTCAACTAACTGTAGCACCAGAAGGTACATAGAAGTACCCAACCGGATTATAAATACGTAATCCCGCATAGGAACCTCACTTGCACTTGCCAATTCTTATTTTATTAAAACCGGCACGTGAATGGAACACACTCCCCACAGGACCTGCGCAGGGACCAGATGTAAGCCAGTTTTAACTCTGGGATCCGTAATCACTCCAGATCGACTAGTGAGTCACCGCTCATAGCGTTTCTGAGAGATGCTCTAATCAGAGCTTTTCAGAGTATTTGATCCAGATCCAGATCGTTACACTGCCAAAAACTGGTGACAAAAAATATGAATGTAAAAACTAAGTTCTTTGGTTCATTCAGGATTTAATCTTGGGAGTTTTCCCATTCTCTAAAGACTTGACGATTTCAGTCACATCTTGCACATTCCCTTGCTTGTAATATAAGGCTATAGTTCATGAGTTGCTGCTTGTAACAAGTTATTTTAAACTTTTTTCCAAAAAACGTATTTTAATTAAGAAGGGGAGGGCAGAATGGAGGGCGATAATAGAAAATGGGTGAATGGTGTGGAATGTTGAATTGTTAAAGGGATTATTGCTATGAATCTATCGCACAATATATGAAATATCCCTAAATAAAACCTACCCGTTGTTTTTTAGGTCATTGGAGTATCCTTGCGAAAAAAATCAGTTTATTCCACAAATGTACACAACTGCTACAGCAATCATGGAAGCTACCATGTTTATTCCTTCCTGTCGCTCAGGTATATTTACAATGCTGAATGCAATTACCGAAAACAGAAGCCAGCGAAAATATCAACATGGACTTCAGCAAGTGTGCCAACGGCATCAATCCTTGTGAACTGCGTTGAGCACACAAAGGATAGGAGCGAAAAGTTGTTAGAAATTGTATATGCAAAAAAAACTACACTGTTAAACCTCAGTGAGTGGATACCATTGATTCCCCCCGCTTGCGTAGCTTTTATTTACGAAAAATGTGTAAAGAGGGGTGTTTTAGATATTCATTTTGTGATTAACAAAGGTATTTAGTTGGCCTAAACACAAATCCATGAAACGTGGAAATTTTAAAAGGGGTCGCGGAATCAGGGCGGATTTAAGGGTCGCAGTGTCGCAGCTGCTGACAGGGTTCCCCCCTAAATATTGCTCTCCGGGCCCCATTCCCACGAACAAAGGGAAAAAAGCAAAAAAATCACCGGCCACAGTGTTTTCCCTGAAGATTGATCGGGTGCCCAGTGTCCTTTCACATCATCAACATGCCTTTGGTAGGACTTTATATGAATTTGTGCTTAGGGAGGGGTATAGAGTTAAAGCAGGCAGCTGAGAGGTACAGGATTTGGAGTTCCAACAAGGGGCCCGTGAGGCAATGATACCTACTGGAGAAAACATTCTAACAGTGAAATGAAAACAAGGGGGACGAGAAATACATTGAGTAGTTTATTTTGGGTCAGAACACATTCAAGGAATGTAAGCATTCATGTACCGTACCCTTGAGTAAAATCATGGCAATGAGAGTTTAATCACTACTACTCGTGCCCAGCCTGCTTAAAGTTCCTGGTATGTCCAAAATTCAAAAACTAAAGTATCTTGACCAGCGTGGTGGTCGAAGTCCGTACTTGAGGGACTAGGAAAAAAGTGCCAGGACACCGAAAAGCACGATATCGACGTCATCTCACCAGCTGTTGCATCAAGTAACAACAACGAAAACTTGATGCAAGAATTCACACAGTGTGTAAGGGCTAGTCAAGATAATTATACACATCGTTACTTGTAAATAAACCCGAATGGTTTATCGTCGCAACAGGACCTTTTTTTACCAAAATGCGATGGGCCACTAGTGGTTCAGGGAACAAAATAAAACGAGGCTACGGACGATTAGCCCTCAGTTTTCACAAACTAGCCCCCGTGAGAAATTTTGGCCTATGGTAAAATGGACTACGAGGGCTACTTTTTGACAGAATTTTGCTCAAATAGCCCCCGTGCCCCAAAAGTATTTTGTCGCTTGAAGTGGTTTGATATTGTTTTTGCGAAGTCAAAAAATTCCTTTTGCATCAGGTCTCCTTATTATCAATTAGGAACATTCAAACACTTGTAACCAGGGGGCTCTGAAAATCTTGACCCTTCAAAGGTGGTGCCCCATCTATGAAAAAAAATTACCCTAATTTTGCTCATGAAAATGGGGGTCTCTATGATTTTCCTGTTGGGTTGACGTCATATTTTTCATCGATAATAGGGGCTCTCTGCTTTTTTTGTGAGATCCAAAAGGGGTGGGCCTGAAAACTCCTTAATTTTTTTGGTGTCATACGCCCTTGCAAGTGTTTGCAAACGCTCACTTAAATTTGTAACTGGTTTCATTGAGGGATAAACTCAACTACATTTCACATATTTAGCGTGTCCCGATAGCGATAGCAGCGTGACCATCAGCCATCCAAACGATGCATCACTCGCACCATTTATAAGATTTTTAAAAATGGCGTTACTCTGAGGGCACACATCGCCCCTCAGCCAGGCAACCCCCAGTAGCACTAATGTGTGACATGTGTCCTCTCTTGTCGAATAAAGGGCCCCACCTGTAGCATTGGAACCGTTCACAAACACTTGTAAAACGGGGGCCTGAAGATTTTTTTACCCTTCCAAGAGGTATGGGGGCACGGCATGACAAAATCACCCTTTTTGCTCTTGAAAATGGGGTTTATATAATTTTTTTGTGGGGTGGAAGTATACTTTTTTCCAGGGATAAAAGGGCTTCGATTTTTTGAGATCCAAAAGGGGTGGGGCCTGACATTTCGGATTTTGTTTTCACACCACCTCTTACAAGGTTTTGTAAACGCTCCCTTAACAATTTGTACTGGTTCCTTGAGAAACTTTAACTTTTTTGCACTTTAAGACCAGATTTTCAAATTTCTTCATCTTCTGAGGGGGACCATCCCCCCCGGCCCCTCAGACAACCCCCTGGCCTGGTCACACTAAAGCGGCGACAGTGCGTCGCGAGGGCCCCCCCACCTTGAGCTGCTGACCAGGCCCTTTTCCTTAAATCCGCCGTGTCGTCGTAAATTTATAGTTTTATTGCAGTCGCACTATAACCCTGATCTCTATACAATGGATTTAACTACACAACAGTAATTGTTTTAGATGAAGAGCAACGGGCGGACATCTTGGTCTTCCAACCAATTGCATTCCAGAGACACCTGTTTTTAACAGAAGTTTGTATCCCGGTGCACGTTTTAGAGACATGCCATCCCCATATGCGCAAATACATGAGCTCAATGAATTGGTTGGATCTTAGTCCTGTTAGGTCGCTTATTCCACATTTTCAATGGAACAAATTTTGTATCATGACCGGCCTCTTACCACGACCGCCTTTTTGGATGACCAATATGGCTGTCAGTGGCCTCATTACGAAGCCCAGTTTCCAATCCATTGTACAGAGATCATGTTTTCGAAACCCACTATGCGCGGTTCAGGCATCTACGTACTTTTTCAATGTACCGAGTAGGCCCTGTTTCATAGGTATATGCCAACTTTAGCAGTTTTCACTTTGGACCCACCCTGTGTATAAATCGAGCCTGGAAATCATTGTGGGGAGGTGCACTTATATCCCTACAGGGCATACCTCCACTATCTTAACAAAGTTCCTTCTGACATCCTTCGCTTTGTAATTTCACGTGACACTCGGGGCCCCAATGGTCAAATCTGGTCAATCGCGGTCACACCTGAAAAACCATGTATTTTTTGTTCAGCTGGCCATTATAACCCTGTTGAGCCAATCATTTGAATTGTTTTATTTTGTTGAGAGATTTATGAAGCTTTTCAAACAGGAAAAACAAAAGTAGTGAAAAGCTTTTACAGGGACTTTTAACACATGTCAAATGTTGTGGCAGGACGTGACATTTTTTCCGTCACATTCATTACACCAAAGATTATCTTTGTGGTATTTAATCTTGTAATTATTAATGACCCTTCAAGATGTATTTGAATTACGAAAAAATTTAGATTCTGGTTACCAAATTACTTATTACCATTAATTAAAATTCCTGTTCATTTTTCTGTTCACAAATTTGGGCACGGCCAGCATTAGGGCCGAAGGTCTGCTCGGGTTATGAAATAGATTCCATCTTTATGAGACTTATTTTTGTAAAGAGTACTTTCAACACCATACTATCAATTGTATTAATATTTTTGACAACAATCTAATGTGTCCCTTGTGTAAATCACAGTCGAGGAGAAGTTGTTTCCCGTTCCATGACAGGACTTGACTTAGGTTTGTCACGTCCTGCCCACTTAGTTGTAATACTTGTAAACCGGGTTTGGCGTTTTTTTTTATTTAAATCAATTTTTTGATTTAAATTTTTCTTTTTTGGTTTTTTGATTTTTTGATTTTTTAATTTCATATAATGGAATTATCCATAATTCTTTCAAACATGGAATCTCAACCCTAATCATAATATACTTTCCCTAATGACACTATCCTAAATAATTAACATGAACCTAGCCTGAAGATGGTGTGGACAGTATTTTGGATTCTGCCCAATTCAAAATATTTATGTTTGGTCTCAACAATAATCAGAACTCTTGCAAGTCAAGAAGTGACTGAACTACTGTACCTATAGGCCTTACAAACTTATAAATCTATTATTTAACATTTTTTTTTTGTTGCACTCTGTTCAATACTGAATTTGACCAAATTAGCTCCACACTATTTAACCTTGTAGGAAAGTAGTCCCTAATAGAGCCTCCATCCGGAACCTGCCTTTTTTGCCAAATAAGTGAGTGAGAATGCAAAACATGTGCTGAAATAAGTTAATTGGGGATATTACATTGTTACATCAACTGGCTTTTGGCTTTTACATGTTTTGTGGCAGTATTCTAAGTTTGGGAATTTTTGTTCTCAATATTAACTTTAAAAAGGTCATCCTAGTGCGCGCTACTGAACTAGAAACTGTTTGATGGGGCTTTATTAGGTCAAATATGGTATGCTGTATATGGTAATCTGTTTCACTAGTATCTTACAAGAACTTTGAATTTGATTAACAAAAAGAAAACTAAAGCAACTTTAATTTAGATCACAACATCAAGGTTTCAATCATGATTATTTTAAAACATAATTGTGTCATTGCTAACCATGTAGAGGGTATCCTGAATGCGTTAAGAAGTGGTTACAAATAAAAATATTCTTTTATTTTGATAAAAGTTAGTTTGATTTAAAGTATTAAAATTGTCTTTAACAAATTATTTGTCATTATTTGTTTTTACAAAAAGTGATTTAAATCAGGGAATTGTTATAAAAAAATCATTTGATTTAAATCGCGATTTAAATCACTGATTTATCAACGTGATTTAAATCGGCCAACCCTGTTTGTAAAATAAGTAGGTCTGCAACTTTAATTTTATATTATGTTTAAAGTTGTTGCATGGGTCCTTTGAATAAAAAAGTTCAATTTGAAGTGTGGACAGTTGTATTCAGTTTCAAAAAAATGGACCGTCCGTTCAACATTTTGACATTGTCAACTTCCAGCACTCAGGCAGTAACAGCCCCAGCCAAACCATCAGCTTCTTAAATTGGAAAGGCATGGGGTTGAATAAAGCATTTTTTATTATGTGAGCAGTCATAGTACTTCCTTGTAAAATACATAATTCTCTATTTTTGTGTTTTTAGAAGTGGCCAAAAATGGATTTTAGGTTCAAATTCTGTCACATGTCACGTCCAGACAACCAACACATAAAGTTGAATTATCGTGCCCATTTCATGCGTGAGATTTGCTGCATTTCACACACATATTATAACAACTAGAGTAATTCAATCATGGCAAATTTTTACGCTACTATTGTTTTTTTTCTTTTTAAAACAACTTTTTTAAGTCAAAAACCTGTTTTTGGTCCAAATAAGGTAAAAAGGTGATATACAATGGCCACAAAATTTAAGCTTAATTTCATATTACAGCCAGAGCTGCCAAATGCATATGCCATGCGTTTGAGACTCGACAAACCCAAAAGGGTTGTGAGTCCACATTTTTCACTGTGGTCTTTTAGTTTTTTAATGATCTTTTGATCGTATACGAGATATGCCTTAATTGGTATCAAATGAAGCTGAAACACTTAATTATAGTAATGGAAAGTTGCATTGAGTAGCTTGAAGACATCGCAGAAGGCATTCAATTCAATTGACTAAGTCGGTGTGGTGGAGGAACGGTGCATGAGGAAGCGGTGCGCTGTGTACAATCCGATATGGGAAATTTAATTTTTAGTGCCATTGAAAAGTGTCAAATATGTTGATCTTTTCTTTAAAATCATGTTTTTCAACAATTGGTATCATATAGAGCTGACAGTTTATCTTTATGTTTATATTGTAAATACCTATCAATAAACACACGGCTGTTGGCCATTGATAGGCCTACTTAGTATGTTCCAAGACAATAGGCCTACAGTTATTGTAAATATAATAAACAGTTAAGAAATCATTTCATTCCAGTATATTTATTAAAACCATGAAGCACTGAACCATATTAAATGATAAATACCATATATAGCTATACGACCAGATGCAAATGCATTTGATTTCTTTTTTGCTTCATGTTACAATCAATGGCGTCAAATTAAATCTGAAGAACAAAATACAGTTGTGAATTTGGTCACCAAAACCAATATCCACATGGCACAAATGTAAGTCACAGGAGTCTATTATTATGAGAAACATCAGGCAGGCAATCCTCATCAGTACAAACCAAATAAAAAGCTACTGTTAGCAACAAAAGGAATTGTATCTTGTATTTTGGAATTGAACTTATTAAATATCGCCACAGATTTACGTGTCAAATTCAACTATACCTATATTGGTGTGTGCCATTGCCAGAGTGAGAACACAAAAAACAGGCAAATCTTTCCTTAAATGTCCTGACTACTGTAATGAACTTTACACATAACATCTGTGTTAATAGCTGTAGTGTAGGGACATGAAGAAAATTTTTAATTTGCTGGTTGACAAATTGCATTATACATTTGTAATTTTAATAATCGTAAACATTTTTGAGTTACAATGCCCGGCTCATCATTGCTCTCTTTGCTCTTCAGTGTACTTGTGCAAACCATTTTCTTTCAACAGATAAGTTTATTCCTAAAGAGAAACATCACTGATATTGTATATATACCAAGAAACCCTGTGAGGAGGATGTTATTGAAATCCGCTTGAATTTGCGACAAAAACTCATGTTTTATTTTGGTCATGTTAGTGAAAAGTATCTCATTTTTTTTTGTGAGTGAGTACCCCCTACAGTTATAGTGCTGGAGGCTATCTCAGCTGCAAAAAATGACATCAATCAATATGGTGTAAAACCCCAATAAGTTGTTTTGACATTAGACATGGTCCCTTTCATGTTGACATTGGCCTCATTAAAATAAAATGTAGGCATTAGAACCCTTACAACCTGACAATTTTCTCTGAGTGTTTTTTTTGGATTTACTTTTCATTTCCTTTCAAAAATGTATACTTGTATTTTTGGTGGAGGGTAAAGTTTTGAAGATATGATCATTTGAAGGAACACATGTGTCGCATGCAAATTTCAAAATTGGTGTGTTACAAAAATCGGTCGGCGAGGTTTAAAACCGCATGTCCACATGTAAATAATGATAGTCCAGTGTAATTGTCTTTTGGTAGTTAAAATAACTTTCCATTAAAATTATTGTATTTTTTCACCAAAAATTGCTCAATTTTCAAACTTTTGGGATAAAAAATACAATAAAGAGAAAAAGATTTAAAGACACTGATCAGTGATTATAAATCAGCAAATCGAAAAAAATCATCAAAAAATCAGATTTTAAATGTACGGAACAAGTACAGGTATCCTAACATACCCTGCAATATGACTAAGACCATACCAGAAGCAAACCTAATAAGGACAGAATCGGAGATTTGAGTCATTTACTGGTCAGACCGAGACACTTACTAAAAACGTAAGGAATGGAGAATCGTATTTGGGCACACTGCAGTTTCTTACTTCTTTCAATTCTATAGCTGGAAAAGGTAACTTATAGAATTCTACAGACTTATCTTCCTTGAAGTATTAATGCAAAGTTCCAAATATTTTTCAAATCAATTAAAAAAAAAAAAAAAAGCTCCAGAACCTATTTTTATTAAATTCTATACTCTTACACCACACCAGGAAGACCAAAACGGAAAGCTTGATATCTGGGTTTGAAAAAATGACCCCCTGGTTGGTTGACAAAAGTTGGCATTACCTATGAAACAGGCCAAAGTTAGCGTTCTTTGTATGATGAACAGTT
The DNA here is from genome assembly GCA_023653785.1 of Ophioderma brevispina. Lineage (NCBI taxonomy): Eukaryota > Metazoa > Echinodermata > Ophiuroidea > Amphilepidida > Ophiodermatidae > Ophioderma > Ophioderma brevispina. Next base: position 56,184 of record JAMKCH010001283.1, read on the forward strand.
TCCTCAATTTTATTTTAAAAACTATATTAGGGATATTTCATATATATGTGCCGATAGATTCATACCAATAAATCCCTTTAACGAGACTGAGGAGATTTCCAGAAAGAAGCCACCCCAATTTTCTCGAACCCCGGTTTTTTTTTAATATTTGGAATGCTTAACAATGTATAGATTCACACCTGAAGTGAACTAAGCCGAACTACGTCGTCTTTGTGTAATTAGATGATGATTAGTAGTTTCTGTCGTTGCACGGACAGAAGTCAAAGCTGGTTTTCTATGGGGCACGATTACGATACAGGCAAGTTCAAAACAAGGTTTGCGGTTTTTCTTTTGCACCTGTTTGTCCAAAATAAACCTTCGAAATGTTCTCGGTAGGTGGTCTACAACCAATCCACAGTGAATTGAGAGTAAATTTGTACCTAAAATAATCTCCTGTCACTGTAAAGGATAAGAGGGGAATGTGAATAAAGTACAATGGGCCTGAATCTTAGGAATAAGGTTACTGATGGGGCCTGATGTTTTTTACTGGTACAGAAGGTAGTTACTCCCCACACACAGAAAAGTTCTCTTCCATCTTACTGTAATTTGGGACTGATATTCAACACACAGTAAATTGATTTTTGGTGCATTTTGAACATGGGTCATAAGACTTCCTTCTGAGAAAAATCATGTGACTTGTATCCCTCCCAATCCGACCCCTGGATGACATGGGGGCTGAGGACATGTTCTCAAAATGCTGTTTACCCTTTGAACATTTGAAGATTAACCCTGATAAAATGGGAGGAGAAAATAAACGGCATTCACAGACACTGTTATAATTAAAAATTTAGTAATAAGTTGCAAATAATGGTTGCTTTCATGAGAGAGAAAAGTGGATCATGTGCCATGTAGCAAAAGACAGATTACGTACAAAAGTGCAGTGCCATTTTTAACGTAAAACATTCAATATTGTATATTTCAAACTACCTCGAAAAGGGAACCCAGAATATATGAACATAGATCCCGTTCGAACATGATCTGGCACTAGTGTCATCTGTGAAAACAAATAAAAAAAAATACACTTATGTACACAAATGAGTATTATATTGACTGTAAAGTATGAGTGTAAAAGTATGGGGCTAAGTTTTGACACTCTAGCAATACTATCACAGATTAAAGACTGATTGGCACGTTGCACACAAAGAGGTTTCTATATAGATAGAGAGGCAACGTTACGTAATCTTTAGAAATTCACCGTCTCGCATGTTTTGCCGGACACAAAGAAACCTAAGGTACCAACAATAGAAAGATGGACTGCCTCCGCTTCTTCCACATACTGTGTGGGTGCCGCTTTGCATACACGAGCGTAGTGATCAACTGAATGTAGGTGTTAGAGGGTTGGCCAGGTGTAAAAATAGTGTACCTGGATCATTTGCTCAGATGACTTATTTTTTCTCATAGTGCAATGCACGCTAGGTGAAAAGATGTATCATTGGGCGGTTAATTTAAATCAAGACGATGATGTGTCATTATTCGTTGTGTGGCCATGGGTAGACACGAAATTAACCACCCAATAAGGCAACCCAACATCCAACAACTGATATTTTGGGCGGATTGTTTGTATCGAATTGACATTATGTGTGTTATACAAGCACCCAAACTGATAATTATTCCGTCATATTTCAAAAGTCAGCGCCCAAGCACGGCGACTGGTTTTGAATGCGTGTAACCCATTGACTTGCACACACTTACCACCAAGAATCATGGAAAACAAACTTGCAGTTTTGATTGTAGTAAGCGATAGTACCACATTGTAAGGGCCTATTCCACTATTGGTGATACTATGTGGTTAACTTTAAAATTACAGTTTTTTTAATATCTTGGGACACCAGAAATGGATCTGGAAGCTGAAATTTTTAGGTTGACCGAAGGTGATCGGAACAAAAAGCGCGATCAGCACAAGCACCTGAAACACTTAAGTGCCCAAGGGGGGTACATAGTAACCCCAAACATTTGATTTTTTGCGATTTCTCGGTTACGCAATCAAATTTTTCAAGGATTTGTTGCTAATTGTCGGATTTATGAATACGTTCTACTGATACAAAAAATAATCGACCCCGGCTTCATTAGGAATAATAGGTGGGTCCCCCTTAGGCATAACGGAGAAGACAAAAATCAGATATTTTACTAATTAAAAAATTAAAGTAATTAATATCTTGGGATTTATGCTTAGATATATACCTTGGGGGGCAATTAATTAATAATTAATAATACTTAAATACAATTACCTCTATATGCTGATAGCATCATTTTAATTTTGTCATGACGGGCTCTTAACTGTTTAAGTCTATGGGAAAACGAGGGATTTGAAGTTTATGAGAAAAATATCAAGAGGGGTATAAATTTGGCTATATTTGCATGATTATTTTAATGTTATGCGAGAGATCGATATGATGATTTAGTTTGGTACAAAACCTATATTGGAGTCGCTGAGGATGGAAATGTGTTGAAACAACTCTTTTTCGGAGAGTGGACAATTTCAATTGGCCATAGGTCATAGGTCAAGTTGGATTTTCATTTTATTGTGGGTATGTGGTTCTCGGTGACCCCCCATTTAAATGTGTTAGTGTAATGATCAAACTCCCATGGGAAAGTGGTTATCTGGAGTTGGGTCCTTAGTTGCACATATACTATAGACTATCTTATGATAGGACAGTAATCAGCCGCAAGGGCTCAATTCTTAGTTTATGATGTGACATACATCATTATGAGTGAAAGCAAGGCTCGCGAACCCACGCTGGTTTATTCTTGTTTCAACCACTTTCCCCTATTCCTTAAATACATGAATGAAGCGCACTTGTTGATTGGGACTAACCTATAGTTATACTCTGATGCATTGCTGCATTGTGTTCCATCCACATAGTGCTACACACAACATGTATTAGGGCGCAACCGGTCATCACCAGTGGCTGCGTAAACACTTTCGTTCTAAATTGTTGTGAACATGCAAGATTCACAAAAAGAAAAAGTACGGCTAAATCGTTGCTTACTTAGTAAACTTTTTTTCTGAATGACATGGATATTTAAAGACAATATCAGTGATTTTATCCGAAAAGAAAAAAAGAGTGAAATTTTCAAAATTTGCAAGACAACGTAAGTGGCAATTACGTTGGTCTTTTAAACATTTTTTGCGTGGATTTTCTGATTTATCAAATCACTGTTAGTGCCTTTAACGTAGTAACTTTTCATATGAGAGGGGAAGGTCTTTTTTGCCTTTATTGCGCATGGCATTTATGTATATTGATATTGCATCATGAATGAATCCTAAGGGAATGCACTTAAACCAACATTTGTTTGGGATGCATCTTTTGCTTTTACATCATAAACAAAGGAATTGAGCCAGCATTGAATGGTCATTACAGTCATTCATATGATCCATACAACAGGAAACAAAAACAAAGGGGTGACGAACTGTATGATCAAAGGACTCCCAATAAAATTAAAACTTCCAGTTCATTGTTTGAGAGGCATCTTTTGAATAGTCTACCCCATTTAGGAGGAATTTCCATCCTTTATCCGGGAGACAAAACTTGAATTGCGGTTTCCTTTAGTACAATTAGTGTTCATGACAGAATTTTAGGTCTTGTCCCAGTCAATGTCAGATGGCCAGTCAACAAATGGCTACTGATGGTCAATTTTTGCGTGTTACCAGTCTGAGTCTTTTGCTTTCTGGTGTTCATCAGTTCCCTTTGCTAATGATTTGAGTGCATTTTTCTCACATGGAACATGTTAGGTGATCCACAAGGAACAAAGTGAATAAACTCAGTTAAAAAAAGAGGATTAAAAAAATTTTGATGATAAAAAACTGGCCCCCACTCAACTCTTAAAAGGAAGTATAATTGTAAATCAGAATAAAATACTTTGCCCAACATAGATGGTGGAGAAAAAATTCATAAAAGGCCATAATTTTTTAAAAACCAATCTTCCCTGCACCCCCTTACTATCTTATGGTGCATTCCTAAAAGCACAAGAAAAACATTGATATGTTTATTTAAAAATTTATTAAGCTAGCCTCCACCTGACTTATACAAGGAAATCACTGTGTAGTTATCTGCAGTGATATCTCCTCAGCATGCCAAGAGTCCTTGAGAGCAATATGCTGGATGATTCCATGATGTACCCGTGTGCTGAAACCATCTGGTCAAGTTCTCTAACTCTCACAAAGCGTTCATTGTTGTTTCCTATTTACAGAAAGCACACATCAGCAGGGCAGTAAGCTTGGCCAGCTCCCTGTTTGATGTTGTTGATTGATGTCTTCAATGTTGATTGTTGAAGGCAAGACCTAGTGTTGTACAGTCTGGAATTCAAGGATGATTAGAAGACAGAAGTGATTTGATGATTTACCTCTTGGTTAGGACATACTTACCAACAGGCATGTATTTAAGGACTAATGACTAGTTACACGGTTGGTTATGAAACATGCAACAAAAATAATATTCAACTCGAGTCAGTGACTGGCTACATCACATATGATGCTCAAAAAAACCTATTACCCGGAGCAATGCAAAATCACAAACCTATCCACCATCAACTGAGATTTTGATACATTCAAAGAACTTCCATTTCCTTGTCAACAACAAACATTTTAGAGTATTAGTACCCACTTTCTGAAACAGCTTATAAATACCAGCAGCTATCTTAATAGACTGTTTGTAGAGCAGGTGCTTAAATCAAATGAAATATGAACTTAAATATTGAACCTAAGACTACAGTTCCGTAAAAGAATTGTGGCCATTGTGGACCATAACCATAGGCTTGCAGCTCATTTAGATGCTGCATAAACACGTCCTATCATTACTACACACATACAGAGTGGTCCACACCGGCCAATTTATTTGCGCATACTGTAAGCTTTTCTGGAAATATTTTGGAAAAAAGACGAAAAAAAAAACCATGCACACAAAATCAGCCGCCCGCCGGATAATTAAAAGATCCGGATAAAATGGTGGACGGAATATAATAAACGAGGTTGGACTCTTTTTAGTTACCCACTTTCTGAACAGCTTATCAATACATGTGCAGGTATCTTACTATACTGTTGTATACAGGCCTGTTTTTCATAGGTAGAATGCACTTTAGCGTTTTCACTTGGGGGGACCCATGCTGTGTAAAAATAGAGAGGCATGGAAGATCATTGTGGGTATTTGCACTTATGTCCCTACAAGACCTACCTCCACTATCTTAACCAGTTCCTTCTTTTTTTGTATTTCAGGGGACACTCGGGGCCCCCAGTGGGCAAATTGGTCATCAGCTGTCAACTGAAAAACCTGGATTTTGTTTTAGCGCCTTATTAACCCTGTTGAGCCATTAGTTTGATTGTTTTTTTTTTGTTGAGAGATTTAGTGAGGTTTTCCAACATGTAAAAACAAGTAAGTGAAAAAGCCTTTTAAAGGGACTTTGACCTGTCAAAAGTTGTGGCAGGACGTGAATTTTCCGTTCACAATTGCATTCATGAGTATTCATTCATACCCAGATAGACCAAAGAGTATATTTGGTATTATTTTTATTATTACATTAATGACCCTTCAAGATTACATGATACAAAAAATTTGATGTCTGGTATAAAACTTACTTAGTTACACTTAATTAAATCCTTGTTCACATCTTTCCGTTCACAAATTTGTCACGTCCGCCCTTTCATGGCAGAAGGTTTGCTCTGCATATGAAATAGATTCCATCTTTATGAGACTTATTTTACAAGAGTACTTTCACTATACTATCAAATTATATTAATAGTTTTGACAACTTTTCCAATGGTCTTTGCTTTACCAATGAGAAGTTTTCCGTTCACATGGCAGGACGTGACGTAGGTGTGTCACTCCAGCCACTTTAGTTGTACTATCTGTAAAATAATAGTCTGCAACTTCTGTCTTTAGTATGGTGCATGGTTTGTGATGAAAAAGTTAAGTGAAGTGTTATCATTTTAGTCTGTTTTCAAAAAACGGAATTCCGTTCACAAATGACATTGTCACGTCCTGCACAAGCAGTAACCAAGCAGCATGCAAACCAACACCGTTTTGACATTGGAAAGGCATTAGGGTGAACAAAGCATTTTTTTACTTGAGGTAGTCATAGTACTCCTTGTAAAAGCATAAAATTAATTTTGTTTGTTTAGTAAGTGGTCCAAAAATAATTTTAGGTTCAAATTCCGTTCATCACAATGTCCCTCCAGCACAAACACATACAGTTTTATTAATCTCCCATTATTTTGAATGCTGCATTTCGCACACATATAACAAACTAGGAGTAATTAATCTATGAAAATGTCTCTACTCTCCTATTGTTTTGTTTGTTCTTTTAAAAACAACTTTTTATGTCAAAAACCTGTTTTTTGGTGCAAAATAGAGGTAAAAGTGTATAAAATGGCCAAAAGTTAGTAGCTTAATTTCCTATTTGCTATTCAGCCAGAGTCTGCAAAAATTCTTATGTTAATAAATGATTAGGACAATTCTAATTTCTTAACATTCTTAAATAATCATTAAATACTAAAATAATTGTTAAATTATTGTATTTTTTCATCCAAATGCTCAAGTTTTCAAACGTTCATTGTGATAAAAATAGCAATAAAGGAGAAAAGATTAAGCTCCAAACCTATTTTTTCTTAAATTCTATACTCTTACACACACATGAAGACAAAAATGAAAGCTTGTTACTGTGTTTGAAAAAATGACTCCCTTGTTGTCGCGCGCTGCAATTGCATCTACCTATAAACAGCCTCTGCATTTGCTTACTCAATATTTATTTAATCATTTAATTTTATTGACATAAATACAAGCAAATTGAAAGGCAACATATCAAGCCATGAGGTTTGAGTAGGCTGAAAGCCTGGCTCAAAACTCTGCAAGCATTTGCACAAATATGAACTTAAATATTGAACCTAAGACTATAGTTTCCGCAAAAGAATTGTGGCCATTGTGGACCATAACCATTGCGTACATGAAGTATTCAGTGTGAAACACAGCAGCAAGGGCTGCAGCTCATTTTAGAACTGCATAAACACGCCCATCATTACTACCGCAGTGCTACACACATACGAAGTGGTCCACACCAGCCAATTTATTTGTGCATACTGTAAAGCTTTATGGAATATTTTTAAATTAAATGCAGTTTCATACTAATTCCAAATTTATGGTCATAAAAATGTAATGATTTTGAAATTTTTGAGAGTGACTACAATCCCCTGCAGGGCCCAGAGCCAGGGGGGGGTTAATGTTAATAATTACCTCTTATCTCTTTTCTGTAAGGTTCTTACTTTAAACCTCCCTTACCGCTGATAAAGGACGCTATGTGTCTGTATCTCTGAATGGGTGTCTCGCAGTATGACGTGCCATTGTCATCTCCATTCCTGAGTGGAAGTACATAAAGAAGAAGCAAATCATATTCGCTATCTCCAAACTTATTTCAAATTGAGTTACTCATCAAAGTTAATTGGCACATGTTGGAATCTCTTGCACATCGCCTTTCTGCACTTATGTTGTTTTGTTTGTTTCTGTATGTTCCAGGATAAATCTTCCTTAAACTTTCCTGGGAAATGATTGGGCATACATAATAGTAAGGGCCCGTGTGAATATATTGCGGTCAAACAAATGTGATACTACCGTCTGCAGGGATGCAAATTCGACGAGAATCACAGAATCAATTTTCGCTGGGATTCTCGTAGCATCCATGTATGAGAATCAATTTTCCCATTGAATCATGTACTAAGTGTTGTCATTTCAAGTAAATTTGATTCTCGCAAAACTGTGACGAATTTGCATCCCTGGTCTGGAGGCATTGTTTCCATGTTACTGTCGGCATGTGCGGGTTCGTTTTTTTGTTCAATCACGGGTTTGGTTGACAAATAATGTTGGCATGAGCAATTAACGTAGAGTACATTCCTCCATATGATGACAACATAATACTTTGGATTGACACATTATGTTTGCACAAACTATGCCTATTTGTGCAGTGATGCCTCACTCCATGGCAGTAAAACCAATTGAAATAATGGGTCTCGTCTTTGCCTCACCCATTATTCATGTTTTTACTTACCTTCGGACAAATTCTTCTTGCATAAACACAAACATATTTACCCTTTCTTAATTCTACTCTATGCACATAACTTTTAAAGGAGAGCTCTCGTGCAAAACAGAATTCGATTCTCCACAAACCCTGTCGATTAATTGACAGTTCCCTGTCCTACTTTGCATCATGCCTACATAGATGAGTAAATTTCAACAACAAGACAAAGCAGGCCTTGATAGTGCATACTTACAGCCTTCTTATGAGTTCTATGAAATGACTTCCATCATACAGTTCCTCAATGCTTTCTAAGCAGGGGCCTGCTCCTGTTGAATTCACCTACAAAGACAAATATGGTACATGATAAAATTTTGCCTTGGCCAACACCTTCATCCTAGCAGATTAAAGGGTTCTTGTTCCCGATTTTGTCGTTGTGTTCTCTAACTTGATATGAGAGCCTGGACTTGTACATATGCCCCATCACGTACTCCGTGGAACAAACTGGCAGTTACGGCAGTCCGGTTAAATAAGTAATCTGCTTCCTCTCTAAAATTGAAAAAAAAAAATGCGTTTGAAAATTATCAAGAGAAAAATATCGAACGGCATGTGGGAAAAAGAGAGGTGGCTAAGTTTAGCGATTGGTGTTAGACTTTACGTGTCCTGCGAGCACCGAACAGTACCAGACATAAAACGTTCAATTTTCTCGCTTAGGTTCTATAGGTTCAGTATGTTCAGACCCCAATACGACATATCAAAACAAAACATAGGTAATAACCCTAGTGATGCAAAAAAAAATCCATGACACCCTCGTTCCGGAGATATTGAGATATTTCATTAGGCATACATGCGCTTATGACGGGGGGAAACTGGGGGATTTTTTGTTAACGTTAATATCTGGCGCAGTTTACTATTTAGATAATATCTTGTGCAGTCTGTAGCAAGTACAACACCGTCGGGAAATACTTACCAGCACCGCCGTAAGTCAATGTGAAGCCAGGGGACCCTAGGCTGGACTGACAAGAGAATAGGAGGACATACTTGTAATAAATGAGTAGTCATGATAGCGGTCGTACGTGGCGCATTGTTATTCCGATATATGTATACGTCATACTGCATGAAGTGGACGCGTATGGTGCGGCGCTATATTACAAAACGTGTTATGGGTATTTCTCTAGCCTGAAGCCTATAACATCCAGTCAAAGCGAGCGATAAGCATGCGCTAATACCGGACTTTGCCCCAAGATCAACTGGAGATTGCTCATGAGGCAGAAATCGCTCGCCTGCAACTCGGGAAGTATATCGGGGCTTTTTAAATGTTACAAAAATTGGGCGACATGTTATGACCTTTCACCGGTATCATGTCACTGGAGTTCCGGTTGGACTTAGTCTGTTGAAGTGAAAATATCGTCCTCTGAAAAGTGCATCAAATTGTTCTTTTAAGGTTATACTTTTCCTGAAAACTCCTCAAAAACATTTAGGTGTATCCGATGTCTTCAGCCCCAAAAAGTAAGTACATTTACTAAACATGGACTCATTTAGAGAATCCTTTTAAGTTGAGCAAAATTGTTTCTACATCGGTCCCGAGTTAATTTTTGCATGACTTGAGGCCCAGTAAAATATGTCAGGTTGATACAAGATAAGGCCAATCAAGTCATGCTTAGAAGGACTGGGGGGTCGGTGGCCACCTGAACCCCTGTTACGTACTGATAGGCTTTGTGCAACAGATCATAAGCAGTGGCATAACCAGTTTTTCATGGGGAGCAACAAGCAGGGGGGGACCATATATTTCCAGGGGGCAAGCATATATTAAAATTTTATAGGCCTATTTTGTTTTGTATTTATAAATTGGTCAACCCCATCCACATGTGCAGGAACATTCTAATTTGTCAGGGGACAAGGGGGGGGTGTCCAAGATCCCACAAGGTTGGGGGGGCCAGCCTTGAGTATAGGTGCAATTTATTTATTTAAACTTCTTTAGGCAGGGTAGTAGGCCCATCAGTGACAAGAGCACTGATTTCCAAGGAGGCTGGCATATATACCCATTGTACAGAAGAACTTATACCGACATTAACATAAGAGAAAAAATAATAAACCCAGAGCAAACAAATAAGAAGAGTATAAATGAAACATAGAAATCTACAGTGTACAAAAAATATGCTATGTGGGAGTTCAAATGTAGATGCTTTAAGCGCGGATAGACTCATTGATTATCGTTACAGGCGGTATCAGAAGGAAGACTGTTCCATATTTGGTTGCTCTCATATGGAACGTAACGTTGTCCCTGCATTTAGGTCCCAAGGTTGGTTATACAACACGAGTTTGTGGTGTGAATTCTGGTTACCCTTAAAATGAACTGAGTGCATAAAAGTGAATGGGAGTATGGAATCCCTATTTGTTGATGAGGTCAAAGGTATGTGTCAAGGTCAAGGTCATTGAGATCAACGGGTCCACCACCTAGCGTGGACAGAGCTATATCGTGAGGTTTATCACGACTGTCGTACCTCTTTGTTGTATAAATTGTGAGATATTCTTAGTAGTTCTGTGATTTTTTGACCAAATTTGATGGTAAAGATAGGAGTGCAATGGTATAATGACAATTTTGGAAAAGAAACCTTCGAAATGTTAATGAAATCTACAGTGGATCGGCGTATAAAACACACAAGGAGCATTGCAAGGTAAGAAGTCGGGAAGTTGAAAACTGCCGAAAAATAGGCATCTGTCATATCAGTAAAGTATCTAAAAATCTAAACCGAAATGTTATCCTCAATTTTTGATAGGTTGTAGAGGAATCTCTACTGGTTGTATTCATATATTCCGTATTTTCCAAAATCGAGAGGTATCGAGTATAGCCATTATTCTGACCACATTTAAATACAAAGTCTATGGAGGTGCAATGGTTGGTGTACCTTTAAGAGCGCCAAGCATGCGTTTGTCCGTTTACAGCCGTTTGGGTTGGTACAGCATATCACCGCTTATTGAATTTTTATCTATCTTTCTTTTTCTAAAACACTTATAATGTTTAATCAGAACCCAAATTATTGGGGGTGGTTCTGGTTACTCTTCGTATTTGCTCTCTATGGGCAAACAAAAGCAACTATTTAACTCAAATACGTGGCTCAAACACGCCGCCAGAATAATGGGTGCAAGTAGCAACGAATATTCTCCCCAAATCGCGAGTAGGCCTAATACAGGTTTTTTTAAATCGATTTAATTCTTATTTAACCTCGCCATCTTTGTAATTACTATATAAACAGGTTCTATACGATATTTCAAGAAATATATTATATAACCAGCTTTTCATTTTCCTTTTAAAATCATAGAGTTTACGACATTTAGTGAGTAGTGGGGGAGGGGGGGGGGCGAATCGCAGTGTGCTAACGCCAAAAGTTTTTATAGGCAGATATAGGCGGAAAAGCCTACGCCCCCGACGTTGCTGTTTTTAAAAGACAAATTTAACAATGGGGTTGTACTAGATGAATCACATTGGTGGAAAAGTATGAAATCGCTTTTATCTTTTTAATTGTTAGTTGATTTTGTTCATTCGGAGCAGATTTTAGGAATTTTTTAGGCCCGTATTAAAGGTGCACATGAAAAGTGGCTAAAATCGGCAAAATTGAAAACGGTATTTTTTGTATGTTGTTGCTGCAACATGCATAAAATGGCGAAAATCAAGTTTCCAATTAAATCTGGTAATATTAAATGTCATACGGTTTTAATATTCAAGGTAAAATGTGTTACATACCATCGCAACGGTAGTAAACTACAAAATATGATTCTTTAAGGGCCACTTAAAGGTGCGTCCGGAACTTGATAGGCTTTAAGTGGGTCAAAAATAGAGGAAAAAAAAAAAAACCGACGGGCTCTAAACTCAAAAATCGGTCAAAGGTCAGTGGTTGAGATCGGGCGGTATTCTTTGAGAAGCCATATTTCAAAAAAACTAAAAATGCTACGAAGTGCAATTGCGGACGACTCAATTTAACTTTTATTAGCTATTTTTGGACACATCATTAATGTTGGGTCAAAAAAAATATTCTCGCTTAAAGGGTACACACCCCCATTAGATTGAAGAGCATCTATCGGTCCGGGTTTATCACGACCGGTTCTAGTACCCTCTTTGTGTATAAAGAGTGAAGATATTTCAGGCGCGGATCCGGGAGGGGGCGGAATGGGGGCGCGCGGCCATCCCGGTAAGGTTAGTAATTCTGCAAAATCTGCCAAATCAGCCCATTTTTGGAAGCTTTTGGACAAGTTAGCCTTTCAGCCCCCCCCCCCCCCCGGTAATTTTGCCGTTTTCAAATCTGGATCCGCCACTTGAATTCTTAGTAATTCTGTGATTGTGACAAATGTGATTTTAACAGATAGATGAATGTTAACCTGCAATTCTGAAAGAAGAAAACCGAAATGTTGATGAAATTATAGGTGAGGGCGTTAAAACACACAAGGCGCATGCGATGCTAAGAGTCGGAGAGTGTGAAACCCGCGAAAAATCGGGCATCTGTCATATCAGTAAATATCTAAAAAGCTAAACCGAAAATTGTTATTCCTCAATTTTTGGATCTATGTTGTAGAGAAATCTCTACTGGTTGTAATTCATTAATCGTATTTTCCAAAACGAGAGGTAACTCGCTTTATAGCAATTATTATGACCATCATTTTTGGTCCCCCCCACCTTTTGTTGGAGAAGGGGGACTATGAGAAATGGTAGCTGTCCGTGCGTGTGTGGTGTGTGTGTGGGCCCTAACCGATCTCTTTGGAACTAAGCAAGTGTGGAGGAGTCCATCTTCGCAAAACTAGATTGTATTCAGTAGGGTTGGGTGGGATACAAAGGGGTATGTGGCATGGTCAAAGGTCAAATTGGTCAATAAATAGGGTAAATATGGCAAACAATAGGGCCTTAATCGCTATAATAACGTTGTAAACACGATATATTTTGATGGAGCAAGTTTAATGGGTGTCCATCTTCGCACCATCGATGTCACTCAAGTAGGGTTGCGGATGAGTTCGGAGGAGGAGGGCATGTGGCAGTGGTCAAAGGTCAAATGGGGTCAAAAATAGGCAAAAATGAGTTTACATTGCCTAGAACCTGAATCTTTGTGGTTAGGAGGCTTGATGAAACTTGGGGGTGTGGTCACCATCAAGGCCGAAAATTTTGAAGGTCATTCAAGGTCATACGGAGGTATCCAAGGTCAATCAAAAATGTGGTAGGAGGTGAAAAATTGGTGGGTGTGCGTCACATTCAGTACCAAAAAATTTTAAGGTCTTTCCATTGGTCATCCGAGGTCATCAAGGTCACCCACTAACATGTGGTAGGAGGATGAAAAGTGGTGGGTGTGGTCAACATTCAGTACCAAAAAATTTTGAAGGTCATGCAAGGTAATCCGAGGGTCATCCAAGGTCCAAACACTTAACATGTGGTAGGCGGATGAAACATTGTGGGTGTGCGTGGTCAACCCATTCCGTACCAAAAATTTTGCAAGGTTCATTCAAGGTCATCCAAGGTCAAGTCACTTAACTTGTGGAAGGCGGATTAAAATTGGTGGGTTTGGTAAAATTCAGTTGCAAATTTGAAGTCAGTTCAAGGTCACCCAAGGTCATCCAGGTCAAATACTTACATGTGGTGATTGAGGGTAAAACTGGTGGGTGTGATCAACATTATGTTCCAAAACTTTTGAAGGAGTTGAAGGTCATGAGGGTATCCAAGGTCAAATCACTTAAATATGTGGTAGGAGGAAGAATATTGGTGGGTGTGGTCACATTCAGTGCCGACATTTTGAAGGTCAGTTCAAGGTCTATTGCGTGGGTCATTTCAAGGTCAAATCACTAAACATGTGTAGTAGGAGGATGAAAATGGGGGAGTGGTACAAATTTAGTACCAAAAATTTTGAAGGTCATTAAAGGTCATGGGGTCATCGAGGTCAAATCACGAACATGTGGTAGAGATGGAAAAGGGGGAGTTGGTGGTCATCCTCAGTGCCAAAAAAATTTGATGGTCATTGAGTTCGTGCTGTGGGGTCATAGGTTCAAATACTACATAAGGTTGGTAGGAGGATTGATAACTTGGTGGGTGTGAGTCAAAATTTAGGTTGACACTTGGAAGGTCATTTCAAATGGTCTGTGGGTCATCGAGGTCAAATAATTAAACATTGTGGTAGGAGGATGAAACTGGTGGGCATCACCAATACTCCCTGAAGATCTTAAACTGTTGCTTTTGTTCTTTTTAGACTTACTGCACTGGGCGAGGGACCTTTGTGGTTCAAGAACGCGTGTACCTACCAAGTCTATGGTCGGTGCAATAGGTGGTGTGTTACCCTCAAGTTGGACGGGGCGCACAGTTACAAAAATGATCTTGCCTATTGAAACAGGCTTTATGCGCTCTATTGTATCCGTATATCTTTGCCCCTGCCTTAGCTTAGAGCAAGAAAATTTGAGGAGAGAATTTGAAATTCATTGCTCTTCAAATATTTCTTCGGTTGAACCTCGAGTCGACAATGTCAGTTTTTTGCAAATTAGATTTGAAAAATTACACCCTGTTTTTTCGAGCTCCTGAGCCCCGAAGAATCGGTGTTTCACGGAGGTTCACTTATGTCGCCGTACATACCGCCCAAAGACCGTTTTTCTCATCCATTTTTTAAATAAAAGTTAAATATGAATGATATTATCGCACTATGAAATGACACCAAAAAAAAAAAAAAAAGCAATCCCGGGCAAATACCCGCACAAAACTACACAATTACGCTCAAATTCAGGGGTTTTCTAGGCATATAGCGGTCTGTGTGGTGTTGCACTTTTCACGGCGGAAGGAGTGTGGACGGTGCTCCCTTATAACGAACTTGAATTTTCAAAAATCAAAACAATGGACTCTTAATTATTGCGAACCATAGTTGCATTATCTACCAAATTTTGGTCTATAAATGAATTGACTTTTTTAGATATAGCAATTTCAAGTACGGGACCATTCCGATTTTTCTCCCTTTTTACCACTTTACACAATATGAGTAGCACATCCGAGTTTCCTCCACATGACAAGAATTCCACCGAGTACAAGCTCTCAGTATAGAAAAACTGGTGAATGAACACTTTTGTGTGTTTGGTTTCAATTTCCCGTAGCAGAAAATTCATCAATACTTATTGATTTATTCTATAATTTAAATTAAATCAGCCTCAAAAGGTATTACAATTAGAAATCCATAGGCCCTCTTGCAGAGTAAAAACGACAAGAAAAATCACGGGGTGGGGGGGGGGGGGTGAGTGGGATGGGATACTGGTGATATAGACCAGGACAGTTACTTTAAATGTTAACTGAACACATTTTGAGGAGGCTTAACCCCCCCCCCGCAAGGCAGGGGGTGCCAAATAGGTTAACGTAAAAATGATTCCCGGTTGATTTACGGTTTTTCTATGAGAAAAGTCGGGATTTATACTCAATCAGAAAGAGACAATCGCTTCTCAACAAAATACAAGTTCGTGATATTTTAAAAATCTCTTAATTGGGCTTTATTTAAGAAAATGATTCAATTTGAAAAACTTTCAAGAGCGATAAAACATTTTCAATTTAAATGAGCGCCAACAATGGGCTTGTGGGGAGAAAATGGCAGGAACGCACAGCTCTCGCAGAAAAAATGCGTTTCTGGTTCCAAGTCACCATTTGCGCTCCCTCTTTCTCAAACCGTCGTTGAAAGTGAACGGGTAGAAAGCAAAACGGTTTTAGCAAGTGGCGCGCATTATAAGGGGGCACCGTACAAAGATTCTGCTATTGAAACACAGGCTTCTTGATGCGCTCTCTTGTCTCACTTCATATCTTTGCCTGCCTAGCTAGAGCAATGACAATTTGCCGGAGAGAATTTTGAATTCATGCTCTTTAAAAATATTTCTTTGAACCTAGATCGACATTGTCAGTTTTTTGCAAATTAGATTTGAAAATTACACCCTGTTTTTTTCGAGCTCCGGAGCCCCCGCGGAATCGGTGTTTCACGGCCGTTCACTTATGTAGACGTATTATTACCGCCAGACGGTTCTCATCCTTTTTTAAATTAAAAGTTAACTATGAATGAATACGCACATGACTGACCCAAAAGCAAATCTCTATGACAAATATCCGCCACAAAAATACACAAATCCGCTTCACAGTTCTAGGTTTATAGGAACTATAGCGGGTGTTGCACTTTCGCGGCGGAGGGATTTGGTACTGTGCTCCCGTAAGATAGGCTTGGGGCTCCCCACTGAATTCTTTGAATATAGTGAGCGCGAAAGCCGAGAAAGAACCGCAAAATGCTAGTTAGTTCAGGAGGATCAGGGTTGGTTGGTTGGTTGAATGGTTTTTTGACTTGCCACCTATACACACGAGTTTTGGTGCCACAACAGTAAAGGGAAAAAAAGCAAACAAATCAAAACAAATAAAAGGACAAATAAAAAAGAGCCAAAAACAAACAAAAATGGCGGGACCAGCTATAAACAGAAAACCTCCCCGCAGGACTTAAGGCCCAGAGCGGCCAAGCAGCGTAATTAAATTGTAATAGAACGGCTCTACTAAATTGACAAAACGGCTCAAGTGGAGTGATTTTCCTCATAAAATCTCAATGATTATAGGGACTAGCAACATTAAACTCAAATTTATCAAAAAAGGCTTTCCTTTGCTCACATATTTACTACAAATAAAGAAAACATGATTTATTGTCTCTGACCCATACAGAACAGCACAAAACCAGTTAGTTCCTTCCCAAAGAAAAGATAATGATTAAGGGCACACCTACCCAGTCTCATCCTGTGAATAATAACTTCATCTCTACGCCCAAAATTAGTACTACTATGAGATATAGATACATTAGTCTAAATGCTCTTTCTGTCCGAATTATGGCAGAATAACAGACCCAATCTTCTGCCAATCGTCTAGCATATCAGACCTTAATAGCTTTAATCTCTGAGAGGCGAAATTTAACAGGAATATCATCCTCACACTTCCTAGATGCAGGCTGTAATATTTGAACCAGGGCAAATGTGGGATACGATGTAGAAGCCAAAGATCATTAAAGGTGGCTTGTTCCGAGTTATGTGTACTCTACTTGATATGGGAGCCTGGCCCTTGTCAATACACCCGTCAAGTACCGTGGGAACAAACTTGGGGTTTTTGATGGTAGCCCTCAATAATGCATGTTGCAAAGCCTATTCAATACTGTGGCTAATTGATGGTTACCAACTCAAATATGGCTTTTTGTATATGTTGGGATGAAATAGGTTTCAGGACGATATGATGCTGTAAACATTTATGTGTAATATAACAGTGGCCATATGCTACTGTGTATAACAAATTTCCGGATCGCGGAATCTTTAACAAAGATTGATTTCTATATGAAGGCCTTCGGATTGAGCTTAGCTATTTTCACACATTAATTAGCATTGACAAGCAGTATGTACATGCAACAACACAATTTGTTTGAAAATTGAGGGCGCCTCATTGGGGAAATCTCTGAGTCAGCCGGTAAGTGCAATATGGTATGGTATTTGGACAATCCCGCCTATTTTTCAGCACACCACTGCTCCTCAGTGTCATAGAACTTTTTATTCACAAATTGACCAGTTTTTACACATTACAGTATCACAACTAATCTACTACCATCACTGTAACGCACATTCTTACTACTAACTGCCCTGGAACCTAGGGTGAGTACGGTAACAGACCCTGGATGATCCCTCTCTTTCGACAAGGTCTGCAATTTTTACGTGTTCAGGATGACTCGTCTGAAACACAGGACCACCATTTACATTACTCTCCGAACCAGAGGCGCCGGGCACTCCATTTCATACATGACACCGGCACTTTCTACGCATGGGTGGGAGCGAGGAGAAAATTCCATAATCACACTTATGCAACTAGTCAATTTTTCCGACTTATAGAAACTATTTGAGTATGACCAGAAACCTGGGGGGGAAAAACAAAAAAAAAAAAAAAAAAAAACTTTCTCAGCGGGGCTCGAACCTGGGTCGCTCGATCGTTCTTATACCCTGCCGACGGTTCAGTGCCTTGGACCGCTCGGCCACCTCGCCCTCAGTTACTTGCACCATGTTCTTTACCTAGGGTGGTTCTCATATTGAGAGGTAGTATGGATGTGCTGCCCATAAGACCCTCATTTTCAGGCTCTGTTCAGTTCCAGTGGCCCCCATTTTAGGACCATTTCAGTTCCAGAGCCCCGCATTTTCATATATCCAAACCATTTTCTACCATTTTCTTCAAAACACCTGAAAAGTAGCTGCAATTGAGGTTAAATTGTGGCTTAATTATTTTTCCTAAATTTTAGGAACTCTAGCTCCCGGAGACCCAATTTTGAGCCTCAAATCTGCTCCGGAGCCTCATTTTTTGAAATCTGAAATAACAGTGGCATTATGCGATTTTTTCAAATTTTCCGGACAAGAATTGCTTTTCTTTGAATTTTGTGATGGGCTTCTTCTTCTTTTGAGTACTACCCAACACCCCTAGTTATTATTATTACTTAAACTTTCCCCACAGGTAAGCTTCTTTGATTAGACTTCTTACAACATGGCCTCACTCACACTTTTTGTTTAGCATATCTGGAGTGTGTGAATGAAAAGATTGGGTCTCATACATGAAGCAGGACTCACGGTAACTCAATAAATCGTTGAGCTTTAAACATCTGGTGATCTTACTATCATTCAATTTTAAGTAATGTGTGACGTATTGATTTAATTTGTAAATGTACATGTATACTATATTGTGTATGTTGCTTGTTAAATTACCAGGAATGGAACACTGCTATCAGGATTTAGGGAGACCCCCCCCCCCCCTCATTAATAATTAAAATCCATAACATTGCATTTAATCAATGTGGGACTTTGCCTGCTCATGTGTTATCAAAAAGGATTCAGTGGCCTTCCATTTACATTTGTTCAGCACTTTTTTTGGCTCAGACTGTGCCCCCCCCATCCATGCTTAATTTCTAGACAGCTCAAAAAGACTAACACTAGTAAATTTAGCAGGATAAATGTTTTTATTACACAAAAAGTTGACGCATACTTGATTATTTGCCACAATGTGTCCCCCTTCAATGGAAGTCCTTCCGAGGTCCCTGCCATCGAACATGTGGCCTAAAGCTGACGCAGAATTTTGAAATATATTTTTTTGGTTTTGAATTAAAAATAGTCAATTAGAATTAAAGATGGTCACTAAATGGCTCAATTCCAAAAGTCAAAGGTGAAACAGATTTTATTTTGATGTAAGCAAACATATAATTGAGTAAAAACCGTACCAAGGATAATTGTATAACAAGATTTGGGTTTTTTTTTTTTTTTTCTTTTTTCTCTTTTTTTTTTTTTTGCCGCACCAGCACCCCGGCCCACACCCTTTGCCGTTACACCCCCCCACCAAGTTGCGATCTTTCTATACTCGAACGCCCCGCCGCAAATGATTTTACGCTTAGCGCTCATTCCAACCAGTGATAAGTACACAGTGAACACAAGCATTTGTATGCAAACAAACCAATGACTATCTATTTACATTTTCGACAACTTCAGGACGCTTGTGAACAAGTTACCCATTAGTTCAGTAACTGGTGGAAGGAACCGCGGGTTGGAGGAATTCGCAATCTGATTAGATTTGGGTGTAAATTATCCTGACACACACTTAGATGCAAAATTGACACATCGAAAAGACATCAATGGCTGTTACATTGTAAAGGGGTTCTTTGAAACTTTTTCAAAAACTGCCATTAACAATAAGCAACATGCCCCCTCCCCCAGGTATGGAGATTCAGAAACCACTGAACACAAAGGGGTCATTTTCCTGATTCTCAGCGCCCACCTCACCCCCAATTACCTAAAAAAGTTGAGACTTTTATATTGTTTGAACCATAGCCCAAGGATAGTACATGTGCCTAATAATAGCAGTTTCAATCTACTCTGGAGAATTTGTAATTAAGTATTTAAATTTTTAAATGGAAAGAAATGACAAAAAACAACCCACCCCCAGGGCCTATGTGGCACCGCTGAAACAATTTGTCATAGCAATGAAAAATGCCAACCGATCAACTGCATTTTCTTGACAGTATCTAAACGAACCAAAACAAAAATTACGAGTCTAAGGATCACAAAAATGCACCTATCAGATGCTTCTATCCGACCACCATTAAGGTCTCTAGATTCCCAGAAGCTAATTAAAAATCAAACAAATCTTAATATCTCCACAAAAGTCGCAATCACATAAGTCAGTTGCAAAAACGATAACTATTGTCCTTTAAACATTCAAGCACATTCAAGTTATACTTCAATACATGTAATAATTTAGGCAAAACAGGGTCCGAAATGAATGGTCTGTTTCTTGATTATTAAAAAAAGGCAGGAAACATGTTAAAATCTTTCCCAGATGACTTACCTCCAAAGCAATGCCCATTTGGACAAAAGCCAAGCAACAGCCTTAAAATCACACACAAGTGTATTAACCCTATGGGTCCATTCACCGGGTTGGAAAGAGGTAGAGTTAGTCAAACATTACACGCTCATTTGTGGAGCTGTATATGAAAAGGAAACAGCATATGGCCTTTTCACAGTAAGGCCAACTTTTGTCAAGTGGGTCATTTTTTCAAACTTAGTGACAATCTTTGTTATATGTTTTCAAATGTGTGTAAGCTATAAATTTTAAGGAAAATACACATAGAAAGCACACCTTAATCTTTTCTCCTTTATTAATCTTTTAATCGAAAGTCTGGAAATTGAGCCATTCTGTAAAAAATGCAAAATTTTTTTATGGAAATTTAGCTTAATTTTGTGTGGGCTGTCTCCTGAAATATTTGGTTTAGCTATGGGAGGTAGGGCTAGTAGAGATGTATGTAAAAACACAATAAGTGACTCTGTATCACTTCCTATAAAAAAAAATCCTATAGGTTTTAAGTGGAAAACTCAAAAAGTGGCCAGTATTTACTGTGAAACAGGCCATATTTGATTAGAATTTTATATTATTTTGACTGGTGTTAATTTTGTATTTTAAAGATTTAAAAATGAGAGATTCAAATGATTTTCCCCCAATTATGAACAGGTATCATTCTGATGTACATTGGCACTGTGTCAATGTTTTTGCATTATTGTGGAATTTTTGAGGTCATACCTGCATCCACACCAAAATTAGGTGCGTGTGAAGAGATTAATGTAGCCCATCAAAAACACCCAATTTGATGGTATTTAATTACTTAATAATGGAAACACGAGAGATTTGAAAAAATGTGGTGTCAATGTTACGTCAGACCTTATATTTTTCATTCTTGTATCTGCCATATTAACTTTCCTGGTCTTGAAAGGGCGTTGTTATTTTCAAAAGCAATCTGTGAATAGTTATTAAACAATAATTTGTGAGTTGCTTTGTCATGCTTTAATGATAGGCACTAAATATTGAAGCAGGTTTGTATGTAACACCAAACATTAATGTTCAAGTCAGCAGTGTAAGACTCCACTTTGTTCCAATTTACTCTTACAATTATGCAGTTTGGCTGTTTACACATCAATGAAGGGGCAAAACAAAAGGAAAAACACATTGAAAAACATTAAAATCAAATTCACAATGTGCTGTAAAATGTCTTGATGAACATTGCGCCATGTGCGGTGTGGAAGGTATGCAACACGCACAATTTTACTTCGGCTTGTCAGTCTTAATCAAAAAGGAGCAACAAAAAAAAGGCGAAATTCAATTGCTACGGCATGTCCTGTAAAGAAGGCCCATTTATAATTTAACATTTCTTAATGTAAGATACAGTGGAAAAGACCCAAGATCTAAATTCTGATTGCCATTGACACCACCGTCAATTTGGACATAATTGAATTTTTGGCCATATTTTTACAAACGTTCACTTAATGGATTTAAACCTTTCAAATATTAAAACCATACACATGTAACATAAAAATTATCAAATCAAATATGCAGTACTTTATGATACAGGTCCATGTCACACTACTGCGCACAACCCGTGGATGACCCATGTACAATTGGCGACATTTTCAAAAAAATGGGTCTTTGGTTTGAGCGAATGGGGGGATTTGTTTTGCGAAATTTTCGAAAAAATGAGGTCTTTGGGTATAAAATTTTAAACTGGCAAGATACCCAAATAGGGTCTTTGGTTGACAGGGTAAATATTTTTTCACAAAATATGGGGTCTTGGGTGAAATTGAAAAAAATGGGGTCTTTGGGTGACAACAATGCTGAAAAAGGGGGTCTTATAACAGCTATTACATACGTGGTGGCTTCCAAGATGGAAGTGCCCCCCCCCCCCCCCGGGATACCAATATAACCTGCGATTAGAAGGGTGGCACTCACCTATGAAATGGATATGGGGGAACTCAACTATGAAATGGATATGGGTGTAAGGCTCATGCTTCCAAACACTGGGGCATTCGGTTGAAATAGGGGGACTGACTGAAAAAATGGGGCTGGGGGGAGAGGACAGCCAAATAGGGGCTTTCAGAGGAATATTGGCAAAAAATATTGGGTCTTGGGGTGAGATTTTTGCGAATGTTCTAAAAAATGAAGGTTTTCAGGTGAAGATTTTCAAAATTTCTCACCAAATAGGGGTCTTGGGTTTGACAGTGGTAAAATTTCACAAAATATGGGGGTCTTTGGTGAATTAAAAAATATGGGGTCTTTGGGGTGACAAAACAATGCTGAAAAGGGGGTTTTAACAGCCTTACATACGCTTGGCTTCCAAGATGGCAAATGGGAGTGCCACCCCCCTACAATATGTTGTGAGAATTTTCGGACATTTCAATGAGAGGCAGTAATCTGAGAATGTTCACTTTCTCATAAGAGGAATCCAATGGAATTGTATGAACTGAATACTCCGTTGATGATTAAAATAAATGCTCATAAAATTATGAGCAGGTGGCAAAAGGTAAAGGATGTTTAGCCATTCTCATATAATCTAACTGTCCAAATTTTCACCTCCCTGTTCTGTTCTGTTAGTGAATGTGACCATAAACATGTGATTGATTGTTGATGATTGAGTGATTGAATGAAATAAATTCAAATTAGGCTCATGAGAAGGCATATTTCATCAAATAGTACAAGAAACACAAAATCAACCTATTATATTTAGAGAATAAAGGTTGATTTTGGGAACCGGTTGCTCTCTTTACGACGAATTGAACCCAATTGCAAGGCGATACCATTATTTAAGTGGAAAGAACGAGCGGCCGAAGCCCGAGTTCTTCACGCAAAAATAATTGTGTCGGCCGGGTTCAATTCGTCGTTAATACAGAGAGTACCGGGTCCCAAA
This sequence comes from Ophioderma brevispina, assembly GCA_023653785.1. Taxonomy (NCBI): domain Eukaryota; kingdom Metazoa; phylum Echinodermata; class Ophiuroidea; order Amphilepidida; family Ophiodermatidae; genus Ophioderma; species Ophioderma brevispina. Next base: position 79,487 of record JAMKCH010001283.1, read on the forward strand.
AATTAATACCTTGTATTCTCAATCTTAAACAGCAATTATCGTTTAAGGGCTCTTTAACCCAATTAGCGATACTGTAAGGCTTAAAACAACAAGAAGAACTGTACAGCCCACCCATGGTGAAAACACCAGGCGAACAACCCGCTGAAAGCAACGATCATACGCAACGAGACTGCAACTTTGGCAGGCGCGCGCGAAGTAGCAAAACGCGGTATGACGCGAGCGCTTAACTAAAAATAATTCATGGACGCACCGCGTACTACCTGGGTTCAATTAAACGAATGGAACCCGGGCTCATCAAAGGAAATTGCTTCATTTCACAGCTGTTTAAGAATATGATTTTAAGGGCTAATCTATCCTGTACTCATAATAGGGGGTGTCATGATAATCACATTTCCGTTTAAAAAAATATCTTTAAATTCAACAGATGGTCAGGATTGAAGAACCACGCAAGTCAACTCACAAAGTGATCAAGACCAACAATGGCAAGTTCACACGCGGTGGCCTCAGTTTAACAACAAACATTGACGGAGCTCAAAGGATTGGATAAAGTGGTAGATAGAAGTAATGTTGGTTCAACCCCATGGAATTGTCATGGTTGGACTCTCCTGAATGATATCATCACAAAGACAATGAAGTATAAATTGGGTTTTATTTTTTATTTGCAAGATATGGCTCTCCTCAGCCCAACACATTTCAAATTCTGCATGCTACACCCAGATTAAAGTTTCGATGTTGATTGGGAGAGTTGCATCCTTAGATCAACCAAAACGTGGTATGCCATCGTCGAAAATAGGTTTACCATTTAAAGTGCATCATTTTATAAAAAGGCGTTTGAATAGAATAGAATTAGCTAATGGTTAGCCTATCGTATTTACACATAAATCTTAACTCTATAAAGCTAAATATACTTCGAGGTTTAGAAAACGGGTGCATGCACGTGCGGGTTTAAGCAGTGAGAGCGCCCATGCCCAGCTGTGTTCAGAAGTGTGACCACATAAGTCAAAGTCAACTAGTCAGAATCATGTGACATATTTCTGAACACAGCTGGGCATGGTGCTCTCAATGCATGACAGATCCTGAATACGCCGGTTCCTACACTCGAACTCTGTTTAGAGGGTTAGATAGAAGGGTAATGAGGGTGGGACTCTGGCATTTGCTCCATGCCTTTCGATTGGTTCGCAGGGCTCAGTTTATTTACATGCATAGCTCAATTTGCGAGATCGTTGCCATGCATTTTAGGGTTGTAAAAGTACGTTTTATCCTAATACTGGAATTGTGTTTTGTTCAGTACAATATAGGCACATGCAGATCGTTATGGATTGATTAAAAAAATGGAAAAATTTAATAAGTGTGGTTCATAGACATGAAAGTATTGGGATCCTGCATGATGCTTTTTTTACAATTCTCAGTGCTTGAAAAATGTGATATTTGCAGTTAGTATTTTACGGCCATTGTTGAAAAATCTAATATTAAATTAGTTCTTAGTATCGAATGAAGAGAAATATCTTTTTTGTAAAATCTTACTCAAAAAAAATGTAATCAGATGTTTTCTTTTCTCGATTTTGCGTCATTTCTGCAGGTCATCTTAAAATTCACCAGCCTGAAAAGTTGTTATATCTCCATGGTAAGCAATCATCAATCGTGCCGAGATCGACAAGCTGACTAAACTCCCTATTCATAACATGACTTACCTGGTAATCCAATAGCAGTGCCGAGGGTTATGGCAATATGTGAGGGGCCAAATTTCCCGGGGTAGTAAGGACCTGGCTTTCAGTCGGTTTACCAAGGCAGCAGGGAATGGACGCGTTACCTGGGAAAAGCTGTTTGGGAAGAAGAAACACACACGAAAGAAGATTGGGGGATAACTTGAGGCAATAAATGACACAAATAATTATTTTAAGTCTATACGCTTGAGTTCCTAAGCCAGAAATATAGGATGTAAAAAAACGGAGCTTATCAATTGCTTCTTGTTGCATTACCGATCCTTTCTCTTTACATCGTATTGGTATAAAAAAAGAAAATTTAATTAAAAACAAAGTCTCATATGTGAGAGTCGAGATACATCACGGGTTTTATTGGGGCTCCTCTAACCATTGCTAATATTGGGACACAATTTTAAAACAGTTATCGTCTTTACACTGGGCAAAATTTGTTATCGAATCACTTAGTGTAAGCAGGGGACAGTCGAAATTAGGACGCAATTCAACAAGTGAATTTCAATGATTCGTTTGAAGTGAATGTGAATAGTTGTAATATTTTGGGAGTTGTAAACAAAAAGTCGTATGATTTAAGTTTACCAAAAGCACCCAAGCGTGATCCAAGACGTAAATTCATTTTTTGAAGCCCAATTCAGAAATGGTGATTTAGTGTAAGCACCAGCAAATTGAATTAATGTATGCTAATCTTGCATCCTTATGGTATCATGAAAAAAAGAAAAGTGAATTGATAAATACTTTGACCCGTGTTGTTAAATGCAGTAGAGTAAATGTTCATGCTGTATTCACATGGAACCTGCTAAAAAAAGCTTGCCTTTTACATTCCAATCAAAGGTGTATTTCATGCATGCATTTGACCTTCCTCAAAGGTTGTAGATTTATACCCTTAGAAACTTGGGTTGTAGTGGTTTGAAACATTTTAATTTATCCATTTGTGGAAAATATGAAACTTTGTCCTTTTTTTCTTTCATTCGGTAGACTGGACAAACTTAAACACAGTAGCCAATTAGGAGCTCCATGGAAAGCGTGAGTAGCATTTGTTCATAGCACAAAAGTGCAAACATTGTGAATCATATTCAATTGGGGAGTAAGCTGATTAATTACAGAATTATGTATAATTTATCTACAAGAAACCCAAAATGCTAGCATGAATTGCACCTTAATGATAAAATGTTTTATTTAAAAAGAATAGAGATGCTTGGACTTTGGGTGTTTTGATTCAATTTTTTGTTTATTATATCATGTGATGTAATGCCTAAAAGAAAAATAAATTACTAAAAAATCAAGGTCAGGTTGTGTTAATATTTTTGTAACAGATTGTGTGGGAGTTCCTTCTTATCATTGAAATCATCATCACAAATATAATCGATATGTTAAATATACAGGTCTGATGCTATCCGTTAGGCGAGGGCGAAAGGACACCTTTGAACTAAACCTATAGATGATATCTTCGGTCTTCTGGCCGACCATGCTGATGGCTCAGGTCGGTTGGGCGTGTATGCATGTAGTACGGGGGTCGCCGGTCGAGTTTTTTCCCCCCCGTGCCGGCCACGTGGGTTTTTTTTTCAAACAACCACGGCACTGGACATCTCCGGGGAAAGATTAATAAATATATACTTATTCATCAGTGCAGATAATTTGTTACAATCATAGAACTATAATATATATTTACCATTGAAAAAAATATTTCCGCTTGTTTAAAATTATAGGTATATATCATGGTATTCTTATCTAGGCAGATTATTTTAGGTTATGTCAATACAATTTGTGGTTCTTCCAAGTAGTAGCTCCTGTTACAGGGGCTGAATACTATGTTTTGGAGAATAATTTGAGTATTTTGTAGTGTCTTAATTGTATCTTCCTGTTACACTCAAGGGTTACTGTGGTGAGTTTAAAGCTTTGGACCTTTGCAACATCAGCAGGGGATAACTACCTGCAACACTTTGCGGGTGTGACCAGGGGCATTCAAATTCAAATCCAAAGTACTACTCATAATTTAGAGAATAAAGGTATGATTTTGGGGGAATGACCAGTACTCTCTTTACGACGAGATGAAACCAAGTGATGCCATGATTTGAAGGGGAAGAAGAGGGCCAGAGGCTAAGTTCTTCCACGCAAAAATTATGGTGTCGCCCGTTTCATTTCGTCGTAAAAGAGTACCAGTTCCCCCACCCAAATCATACATTATTCTCATTCTTAAAACAGCGTTATAATTTAAGTCACGTAAACTGAGACAATTTATGATTTTTTTTAATTTGGCTTAAATACAACAAGATTTTTTTTTTTAAAGGGAACTGGCCACCCACCCAGTGACAAAAACGAAAAAACCTGTTGAACGAACAGACGTAAAAGATGAACCGGTGGCAGACGCGCGCGCGAATGTAGCAAAACGAGGTATGACGCAAGCGCTCCCAACCTCCAGATAACGTCAATACGCAGTGAGTATACTACGGGTTCAATGTCGATTGAACCCGGGCCATCAGCCAATGAAATATTGCTTAATTTTCACAGCAGTTTTAAGAGTGATATTTATTCAGAGAAGATGAGAAAGAAGGTGACAGCTCAATGTGTACTCAAATTATGGATGATACTCATGCACAGCCCACTCTTTGGGCTACTTCAAGTACCACTCGACCTGCCCTTTTAAAGTGAATATGTTTGTCCACTCACCCTTAGTAACAGTAGCATACGGTCTTTTGAAATAAGAATTGGGATTAATGATAGAGTGCCCTGTTTTGATTAGCGCCATCTTGGAGCGTCAAACAACGCATTACAAATGGGGGGAGGGGGGCACGACCTAAAATGGAGAGACAGGTGATGTGCTGCAGGTTCAAACCCCAGTCAAAGGCACTATGCAGTTATTTAGATCCCCTGTTCAACTATGTTTTCAGTTCTTAAGACCCGGCTTTGCCACCAAAAACTCGCAAAATTTTGGGAATTGGTCAGTTCTGCAGCTCCTAAAAACTCAAATTTGGCCCAAAATTCAGTTTTGAATGTCCTACTTTTGTCAAATTTAATGTTCAAGCCCCAAGATGGCGCTTTGTGCCAACCCCCCTACCCAAACCAAAGTAGTGTGCCCCCTCCCACGACAATGGAGATGGATGCGTAGATCACTTCCAACTGAAAGAGACATGAGATTTCCAGGAAGAAGCGCCCCCAATTTTTCTCGAACCCCGGTTTTTTACATATTTAGAATGCTTACCAATGTATTAGTTCATAAGCCGAATACGCCGTCTTTATGTAATAAGATGATGATTTAGTAGTTTCTGTAGGTGGTCTACAACCAATCCAGTGAAATTTGAGAGAAAAAATCTCCTCCTGTCACTTTAAAGATGGCTGTTAATCCCCAGTAAATGTATTTTGAATGCATTCAACCCCCCCATATGTCACCATATGTTCAAAGTCTTTCTCTTTACCTTTTCTTAATGCAAATATGTATGCTCCATACTCCATTATCTTACTTGAGTCAGTGATGTCGACATGTTCAGAGAGTTGTTTTGCGTGTATATTTTCACGCCGCCTTTGTATAAGCGCATGCCCGTGCATCCTCCTCAGCTGTTTGATTCCATGCAAATCGTCTCTTTTATTTTTAGAACAATTTTAAGCAGTGGCGACGCAATTTTGACAACTGACATAAGTAGGGACATGTAAGAGCTTTTACCTCTGCAAAAATCAGGAAAATCCATTGTGGGAATCTTGCCATTTAGGCCTCTGAAGGTCAGGATTTGTATGTTATAGCGCCCTCTATATGTCCAGTCCCCATAGAGAGACATGTTAAACTAGATTTTTAAGAAAAATCATATTGCCCGCAATGAAATTTCGTAAAATTTACACAGGATGAAGTCAGTGGTATAAATAATCAAAATTAATCCATTGTCAAAAGTGTGTCACCATTGATATTTTTTATTTTATTCTGGTTTTGTCATAATAAATGAGACTTTAATGCTGCGATTTAATGCTGCGACTAATACACTACATATTGACGTCACTGACTCGAGGAAGGTAAAAGCACAATAGCACTTTTATGTATGAGTGACCTGCTAAACTGCCATCATCTATGCATTTAAGAGTGACAGTCCAAAGACAGATAGATTCTAAAAAGCAGCTTTTTAATGTAGTAATATTATCTTAAGAAAAACATGTGGTCAATCTTTTTCTTTTTTTTTTTACTTTTGCTCTCATTTTGTGAATGTTGAGATTTGGCACCGTTGAATGTGTTTTTAATGAACCAAAATTTGCAATATCTTGATATAGCCCCACAATATGGAGTTAAAGCGGCACTGGCACATTTTCACAAAATACGAAATTTTCTTCATTTGCCTCACTGATAGTTTCGGCAATTGGACGAACAGAGATATATTTACACATAAAAATAACATACCCCAAAACAGATGAGGGATATTGATATGAGGATAAGACATCCACGTAATTTGAAGGCCAACTTTAGAGTTTTCGATACTTTAATCACAAATGTGTATATTACATGAATATTTTTGATCTCGTACTCCACTGATATAAAACGCACAAAGGTTTAAGACCGGTCAAACAGTGTGCATAGCGTGGGAAACATGCATAAGCGTGCGTGTGTCTTGTGTAAACGCCATTTCGTCGTCTGCTGAATTTAGCGTCGCGGCGACTTTAAATACAAATATCGGTTCTGTTTACCCATAAGGAGCTGATTTGGTCTTATCAGTTCGGGTGAGTGGCTTTTGTATATAAAGCTTATCAACCATGCAAAAATATCGATTTGAAAAATCTTGAGGGCGGCACTATTTTTCAAAGGTTTGGCGCAGTGTCTCTTTAAAGCATAAAGGGCGCACTATTTGTGGATACTCATATAATTTACTATCAATAATGCTTTATGCTTTATGGGCTGTGGCCTATGAGGCTATATATCAGGGTATTGGGCCCTAAAACTTCTCATGATAGTTGTGAAGATGTAAATAGTGACCGCGTGCCAGTAATTGAGGATCTTTGAAAGAAAGGAGGAAACATACTTGGTTTTAATGAATCTGGAACATTTTGATACAAGAAATGTGTTTTTTTTTTTAATTTTTTAGGTTTTGGCCTTTTTTTGGCCAACTTATTCCCGTACCATTAAATGGATTCACTAAACAGGTGTGCGTATCCATGGAGGGGGCGCCTCCGGTTTAATTCTGCAAATTCTTGCAAAAGCAGGGCCCATTTTGGCTGTGTTGGACCAGTTACAGCCTTTCAGCCCCCCACCGGTAATTTTGACCGTTTTCAAAATCTGAATCCGCCCATGCCAACTAAAAAAATTCTTTGTGACTAATCATGAATCAGAGTATCATATAACTTAATTAATTTTTAATTGTAACATTCATCTAATATCATGCTTCCATATGTTAAACCGTCCTTTTTCATATATTTATTTTTTATGAGTTGTAGTTGTACAGATGGCGAAATTTAAAAGAATATTATCTATAAAGTCGCAACTTCATTGCATTGTGTTATTTTGGAATATTTGTCACTTTGGCCAATGACGCCCTACTCTAAGTGTAACAGGGGGTAAGGAGGGAGGGGAATACACTACATTTTGTTAGATGATTTCATGCCATAACTTTGAAATGTCAATAGCAAAAATGTCCATTTTTCCCAATAGGGAAAATACTGCATTCAAATATGCCCTTAAAACTTTGTTAGAACTAGCCTAAAAAGGACAATGATCCACGGATCACTAGTTTCACCTGCGTTTAAACCACACAAACTTTCAGGAAACTTCGGACCACTTTAAGCCCATTCACAAACTTGACTTCATATGACCTTTGAACTTACTGGGAATGCGACCTTTGACCTCATTGACTGTGCAGGTTCCTCATGATGGCATCCGAACCCCACGAACTTGTTGCAAATTGCAATGGACTTCAACTTTTCAAGTGTACCAAATTTTTAACATAAGCACAGGCAGGCAGTAGACAGTGAACAGACAGACAGACTGATGGTGTCCCCTTTTGAACATTCGTTCAGACTGCACAAAATCATAAAACTTTCATTTTCACCCAAAAGTATAATATGCATGAAAAAATGATTGAGTTTGCAATGATTTAATCAAAGGCATTTTCGAAAATTTCAAAAAACTTGAAGAAAAAGCACCCTCAAGGTTTAAGCTTATAATTTATAATAGGCCCTCGTCTGCCTTTTACTTGGAAGGTCGGGGGTCGTACTCTCACGAAACTTGGTGGGTGAGCTTAGGCCCAGCAAGACGAAATTCGATTGGTTAGGGGATACGTGCCCCACAAGTCGGGTAATTGCGAAAAAATAGTTTTCAAACAAGTGTACTTTTCAAAAGCCAGGTATAAAAGCTGGGGACTGCTATATAGATCAGATTACTATTCCCTTCTTATCAGTGTACCATTTTAGGGTGCTTACATGTTGGCTTTTGTTGCATTTACAATTATATATATTGGTTGTTTGTGTTTGTATTGGGGTTTTCTGTTGTAGACTAGTATGTGGTTTGTGTGCTAGAGGTGCAGTGATTATGTGAGCATGCTATAAGTGACTTGGAACCCAAGCTGCTAAGTCTCATGGGTAAGGTGCATTTTTTTCACCTGTGGCCAATAATTCACCTATCATCCAAAACTTGCAACCACGACACTACCCGACTGTTTTGGACTCTAAATCACTTGCTTGCTGGATCGCCTATATTGATCTGGAGGCGGTGAATGGGAAAACCTGTGACTGCGATGTTAAATTGGAAAGGGGGACCCCCGAACAGACAATAGAGTGTCGTCATTTCAATTTGAACCTTGCTCTAAACCCTGTTGGTGTGCCTCAGCCCTCACCATCATTTCAAATAGGTAACAAAGGGCTACCACTGTAATTAGTGAAATTTGTTACCCAACTGTACAACAGACTGACTTTGGGCCTTGTGCAGTTCAATGCCCATTAAACTCTACAGCTGGTATGTTTGGGCATTACCTAGGTAACAAGTCATCCTTGATAGGGCAAACTATTATTATGAATCGATTTGGTAAAAAGGTCATTTTGAGATCAGTTTTGTAAAAAAATCAGAGCATTTTCAACATTTTGGGCCCCCACAATCATGTTGTGGAGGGCCTATGTGATCATGCAGATGGAAGCCTGTCAGGATGGATGGATGGATGGACACAGAACATTCATTATCCACTCTATACTATACTGATTAGTCAATGAACTTCAAATGTGGCACAGTGATAGAACATGAGGTCATGTGCTGTATACTTTAGTGGACTGGTTATGAGTATTAATGAGCTCATTTGCATATTTTCAAGCAAAATACATGTGCTGTGTTAGGAGCACCCGTATCATGGATACACACAGCCCCAGAACAGCTTAACTCAGCTGAATAAATCCTGACACCACCACAAGCCATTACCAAAGACCTGTGTATATGCAAAGAAGCAGCAACAAAATACATTAATCCACTCTATAGACTAAACTGAGTAGTCAAGGAACTTCAAATGTGGCACGGTGATAGAATGTTATGAAATCATGTGCTGTGCTCTTTTCTAGATAGGTTATAAATAAATATTAATGAGCTCAAGTTCATATTTTTCAAGAAATTCCTTAATCCCCTCCATATATTAAACTGAATATACATGATTTCTAACCTTGCATAGGTGATACACTGCGTCAGTCTTATCTTTTTTTTTGGGACAGGTTATGAATATTAATTAGCTCATGTAGCATATTTTCAACAAAATAATTAATCCCTCTATAGACTAAACTGAATAGTCAAGGAATCGTCTAACATGGCAAAGTGATAGAACATGAGGTCTTGTGCTGTATACATTTTTGATATTTTGGAAATAATTTGGAAAAAGTTCAGTCAAAACACCTATTGTGACCAATTCAAATGTGATTTAATACCACTGACCGTTTTTGTGGGGGACATCTTAATTACGAACTGCGTATCTTGTTACCCTTTGGACTCTTAATACCTCTTTAATTAACATCCTTGATACTTTTGCAATTCTTTATTACTAGAGGAATGCACTTATTGTTTTTTAAGACAATGCACGATGCACTTTAAATTGACCCCCGGTTGTGATTCCCATCATTTTTTTTAATCAACATAAACAAAAAGCCTAAGTAAAAATTGCCCATGCTTCTTTCCAAGGCCGTGCACCCCAAACACATATCCACTCCACTACTATCACCCTTTGAACCTTGTTTTGGTGTCCCACCTCTGAGTTCTTGGCAAACACTTGTCATCATTTAGTGTCCCCATTCCATCATGAATGTTGTGACCATTCGTCTCTTGGACTTTTGCTTTACATTTTTTAATAAAATGTACTGGCCCCTATCCCACACAGTGCTAATGCTCGCTGTGATCTATTATACACAATCGAGTAGTGAGTCTGTTAAGCTGCTATGGGCAAGCATGAATCAAGAGTTGCGACAGAAGTGTGTTCACGGAACGGTTTTGGTAATCCATGACTCTGGCAACATTTCACAAGCGGAAGAAACTGGTCACCATATCATGGACCAAATGCCAGTCTATGTATACTACTACTAACTCATATTATAATCTCAACAATATTATGTACTCCACTACACATATTATAATATCACAAGGGCCTATCCACCATAGAAAAGGGCGCCAAGGCACACTACCTCTTAATATAGATTAATAGATACATGTACTGAATGAAAACAACCAAAAATGAACCTGACATGTAATAGTAAATAACCTAAAAAAAGAAACTAAATGATACAATACATGACAAGGCAACTTAAACTCAGAAATTCTTTACATTAGTGATTTTTAAAAGGCTTTTTTAAAGACAGATCTTTCTGCAGTCCTTTTAAATTGATGAGCATTTCATTTCCAGACGATGAGCGGCAATAGCAAATGATCTGTCACCCCAATGCGATTGGGTTTTGTTTCTTGAAGATGCATGTTTCCAGAACGAAGAGTGCGAGTTTGGCCTATAATTTGATAAAAATCATATAAATAGATGGAGCAATATTGTTAGGTACATTTATAAATGTCAGCAAAAATTAAAACCATTTCTTTGAACAATAGGAATCCCATGAAGTTCTTCAAAATTGGTGTGATATGACACGATTTCTTGGAGAGAGTGAGGATATTAGCAGCAAGTGTTTTTAATTTTCTGGAGACGATCAAATTACGGAAGTCCATAAAAAGAGCGTTCTTGGTTATCAAGAACGACAGAGGTACCAAATGAATGATCTGTACAAGTCCTAGTGGCGAGGAATTCAATACCTAAAAAGTATAAAGCATCCCCATAGTGTTCAATAAAAGGGTCCCAAGGTACTACACTAGTAGTCTTGAATAGACCAAGCCATATAATTTGTGGGTGTGGTGGAGTGTTACACAGGAATATTATCCATGCTTTTTGTGAATCCTTTTAAGTTTATGTACAGGGGTGGCGCCAGGGTAAAATCATAGGAGGGGCGAAAATCTAGGAGGGGTGAAACATTACACGATTCCCTCATCTACGTCAAACCCCCTATTTTTGTCTCGCCTTAACTTTGTTCGGAAGAGACTTTAGTAATCACTTTTCTGTCTGTCTGTCTGTCTGTCTGGTCCGTCTGTCTGTCCTGTCTGTCTGTCCGTCTGACTTCCCAACAGCCCACAACACAATATTTAGGGGTCCGGTGGTAAAAAGTGGGTCGTCGGGTTAACGCCATTCAAACATTTTTTTAGGCTAACGCATAGCAGTAGTGGCAACAAAACTATTTATGTCAACAAGGAAACAATGTCATTTTGGGGGGTATTGTGTGTGTTGAATACTTGAGAGATCAATTGCCAATGGACTCATTAACATATGGGTTTTTAAACAATAATAATAGCACATTTGGCATTTAGGGCACAATCAATTTTGTGAAAAATGATGTTTTGCATTTTGTTTTGCTTTTATACATACAAACCCTGATATCCCCCTGAAATGAGTCTGTTTTGTTTGTGTGTGTAAATCAAGTATTTTGTAAGAAAACCCACTCCAGAGGTTGTTTTGGTCCCCCCGCCAACTTTTAGTTGGCAAAGGGGGGACTATAGAAATCCCTGCGTCCGTGTTTGTGCCGTGTGTGGTGCGGTGTGTGTTGTCCCAGCAATAGCTCTGCGATCCATAAGCAAGTGTGGGTGTCCAATTTCGCAACATAGATGCTCTCATTAGGCGTTGGCTGGATAATAAAGTGGGTCATTGACATAGTCAAAGTCAAACTGGTTCAAAAAATAGGGTCAAATTTGGTCACAAATAGGATATATTGTGTATAAGCCCTTGTAACCCGATTCTTTTTGATCTAAGCAAGTATGGTGTCCATCTTCGCACCATAGGATGTCACCCAAAGCTATACGGTGGATGAGTTCTGAGGTGGGCATGTGGCACGAGGTCAAAGGTCCAAATATGGTCAAAATAGGTCCAAATTTGATCAAAAATTAGATATAAGCATTGTAACAACGATATCTTTTGATCTAGCAAGTATGGGTGCCCATACTTCGCACCATAGATTCACTCAAGTAGAACTGTAGGATGAGTTCAGCGAGAGGTTGGGTCATGTTGCGGGTCAAGTCAAAATGCCGTCAACCATGGGATTAAACTTGGCTATAAGCCTTGTAATGTGCAGGATAGGAGGAGGATGAAACTGGTGGGTGTGTAACTTCCAGTGCAGAAAAATTGAAGGTCATTTCAAGGTCCATGTGGGGTCATTCCAGGTCAATGGGATAATATTGCTGTAACCCTTGTCAATTTAGTAGGTGATTGAAACTTGGTGGTTTTGGTCAAGACATTCCAGGGCCGGAAATTTTGAAGGTTATTTCCACAAGGTCATGATGGGTCATTCAAGGTCAACGGAATTAAATTACTATACCCTTGTCAATTGTGGTAGGATGATGAACTTGGTGGGTGGTAGTGTTCAACATTCAGTGCAAAAAATTGTTGAATGTCATGTCGGGTCATTAAAGGTCAAACCACTAAGTAGGTGTAGGATGATGACTTGGTGGTGTGGTCAGCATTCAGTGCAAAAAAAATTGGTCATTTCAAGTCATTCAGGGTCCAATCCCAGGTCCAATCACTAAGTATGTGGTAGGAGGATGAAATGAAACTTGGTGGGTTTGGTAACGTCGGTGTGCCAAATTTTGGTCACTTCCCAGGTCATGTGGGGTCATGCCAAGGTCAAATCCATACCCATGGTAGTATGGTCATGAAAACTGCTGGGTGTAGTACGCATTCATTGCCGAAAATTTTTGAAGGTCATTTCAAGTCGTGGGGGTATTAACTCAACATTTGGTGGTCAAGAAACTTGTGGATGGGGTCAACATTTCAAAACAAAAACGAAATTGTGAAGGTCATTTCAAGGTCAATTAGGGTCACATACGGTCAAATAAACTACGAATAGTTTGTATGGTTCAATGTGATCCACATTGATAACCGTCAAATTGCAACTCGATGCAGCAGCCCTTCAGTGTGCTAACCACTTATTTCCATCACAATTCCCCTTGTGATCTTAACCTTATTTTCCCTCCATTTACTCTTCGCTCGGGCGGAGGACACTTTGTTGGTTCGAGAACCTCCTGTTTTTCCCGTAGCTTAAAAATTGCACAACTGAAATGCTAAAAATGCACATCATAAAGTTTTAGCAAATTTGCCTGTATGCCCTTCAGACTGGTCACATTTTGTTTATTTGTGTTTGCCTATAATTCTCGATTTACTAGTGGTAATGTAAATTTGGCTATTGACCGGCAATTATCGGCAATCACAATCGTTTATCAGTGCTGAATATTGTAGGTCGATGTCTTGTGATTTGGGAAGGGTTGAACACTGCGATAATGCTGGTCGGACATCTGTCCCTTTGATGACCCTTTGCTGATCACTTTCAGTACTGACATTTGCTTCCCGGGCGATCAAAATTAGACTGCTGCTAATTGCCAGCCAGACATTTACCCTCTTAAGCCCAATTTACCACAAACTTTTTTCTGTTTCAATATTTAAATAATGTAGACGTCCTAAAATGTCTCCGTGTAAATTGGTCACTTTCCCCCATTTTACTGCACCTTCATATTGCTGTGAAATAGAGCACTGCTCTATTTTTCCATGCCATAGTCAGCCCCATAGGACCACAACTAACCGCCTTGGAATGTTGCTGGGTTTTGCAGGCAGTTACACGAGGTTTGACCAATCAGTTAGGTTCAAATGTTTGCCATTTATAATGTCTGAGTCCAGTGGCAGTTCTCCAGTATAATATCCCCCTTTGTGTTAAAATGACAATAAAGTACATTATAACGTAGAGTTTGTATCATGAGGAAGATGTTTGGAATTTTTAACATAAGGATTAGTTCAACAGCTACAGAGTATTGTTTTATCCGTTCAAGTTGTTGGTATGCAGCCAAAGGAAATGTTATCGGATCAAAGCAGAATGTTCTTCGCTCCTTGCTACTGTAGGAAGCCATTGTTATATTATCATTGCAGAGTTCCATCTAAATTATACTATGTGTCATATTTCTACCTGAACTGGATTTCAAGCGCATCATACCATCACAGTTAGAACTCCCGGAGCATTCACATTTGTGTATATATAGCAGAATGGCATTCTAAATTGGGGTAGCCCTGGTCAAATGAGGTCAACTTGCAAGGACCAAAAAAGTCCTCGTGTAAAATTGGAACTCAGTGCAATCATTAAGGGGTTTTTGGGTTAATGGCGCAAAAAATAAAACTGCTGATTCTGGCATATAATTAAGTTAAATTGTTAATATCTTCAGTAGATAAAAATAACTTATAAGATATTTAAAAAATTTGAAAACAATTGAAAAACAATTGTCATGTGATGGGTTTGCCATGGTAACGGCAGTCTATTGGAACCTATATTTTACAAACAGGTTACGCAAACATTCTACACTCAAAAACTTTGATGCAATCAAAGATGACCAATGGAAATTGGCTAAATTGTCAACATCTTGTGAATGAACTAAACTATTCATACTCAACTGGTAAGGGGGATAAGCACCGTGTGTTTTCGACATTTTTGCCGAAAATTGAAAAAATATTGGACTGTTTCATTTTTGTGTGAAAAAAATGTCCTTCTGTCAGTTTAATCCAGCCATCTTAGTTCAATCACAAGAACACATTAGAGCAACATCGGGTCCAAATTTGAAGTCTCTATCCCTTATACTTTTTGAGAAATCGGTTGTTGCGTGCGAGAACTTTGCAAAATTCGAAATGTTCAAACCACGTCAAGTTCAAATGTTCTAAAGACAGCTCAATTAATGTAAACATATTGATTATTATGCAAATTATTTAAATTTTTTCAGATAAACTTTGCAAATTAACATTAAAATAGACATTTATCAAGGGTTTTGGAATCACTTTTTATTAAAATGCAAGCATTTGTGTCAGAAATTCGCCAAAGATGTGCTCAGAATGACTCGATAAAACAATAAAATACCTAAGAATTAAAAATAAAGAAACAAAAGAAATTTCTGCATTTTTTCGCTCAGTCCTTTGACTAAACTGTCATAACTACGGAACCGATATCCGATTTGATCCAACTTGAGCAAATGAAAGCTTATATTTTCAAGCTAAAACTTAAAATAATCACACCAGTGTTGCCAAATTCACCCTGTATAAGCCAAACCTTACTCACCAATATCTGGGACATCAATTCAAATGTCTTTCCGTGTAATTGGGCTTAAGAGAACCATTGCTGATAAATGCTAGTCAGACGTGTTACAACCCTTCCAAGAAGCGATGTTGATTTACCCCCTTGACAAGATCACAGAAAATGGATTGCGTTACTGCCAGGGCAACATTTCCCTTGGAGACATGCTGCCGATTACTGCTGTCATATTTACCCCTCAGGAGATCCCAAAAATTAATTGCTGATTACTGCCAGCCAGACTTTACCCCTTGGAGGCACAGCGTTTGACCCATGCAATTGTCTCTTTTATTTTTAGGACACTTCAAGCAGTGGCGACACAATTTTGACAACGTGATATAAGTAGGTACATGTACGAGGTATCATCTGTGCAAAAATCAGACACCCATGGCGGAATCTTGCCATATCGGCCTACAAAGGGTTATCATGAATTTTGTATGTTATAAGCGCCCTCTATATGCCCATGCTTCATAGAAAGACGTGTTAAACACGATTTGAAGAAAAATCCCATATTTGCGCAAGAAATTTCATAAATTTACACAGGATGTAGGTAGTTAATAAATAACTCAAAATCAGTGTCAAAACTGTGTCGCCGTCAATATTTTTGTTTTATTACTGGTTTTGTATAATAAATGAGACCTTCAAACAGCTGTGGGCGACCAATTTGCTGATCTGAACATTAATATTTTTCTGCAGATCGTTTGTTGTGTTCAATTACAGTTCCAATATACGATTCATCTGTTTTATAAGGAATTTATATTCCTGGGAAATATGCTTGTGTCCACACCTTAAGGAAGATTATTACGGTAACTTTTAATCGGAGCAAAAGAGGTGTGCATACATCAAATCACTTTGTTTATGGTGCAAATGTTTCCATGAAACTCTTGACTACATAGCCAAAAAGCCAGGATATTTTCAATGCCATTGCCAATTTATGAACACTCTCGCCAAGATCGTTTAGACCTTTGGATGACAAAGAATTGATAAAAGTCCAAAATGGGGTAAAATAGTTTCACTTTCTGAAAGAAAAATTGTGTCCCCAAGTGCAAGACGGTATGTTGCTCTTAGTTATCTTAATTTGGAAGTCTGATTTTGCCTATCAAATTCTGGAGATGACTGTTATGTGGGTATCTTGAAACGTTAGGACCAACTTAACATTGTAATTGTGTCTTGTATTTATATTCATGGAAAGATCAACTCTAGATGTTGTGTGTGAACTGGGGTTGTTATTACTGACGTCTGCTGCTGTTAAAGCTCCCAGCAAAAGCAGTTACGCCTGATAAAATACTCAAGTGCACAAAAACTCCCCCCAAAATTCTGTATGTTATGATGGAAAATAAGTGGAGATTGACAACAACGGTTAAAACTCTGAAGTGAAATATTTAGTTATGTTATGGTTCCAATGATACCCAGGGAAACAGAATGGTATGGGGCAGTCGGGTGTTTACACTCACTCTTATTGGACTGACTGTGATAATGTCCAAAAAAAAAGTATGAATCTTCGTGTACGACAGACCGATGGCTTAAAGGGGATCAGTTATCCCTCAGCCGATTTAAAGAAAGGTGGTACCGTTTTCGCACGTTCAGCGCCAGTGAAAAAAAAACGGCTTTGATATGGTTTTTACCCGGAAGTAATATCGTCATGAATTTTCCTATAGGATTGCGTGG